>CAUYRT010043042.1:0-41757 GCA_963574885.1 Lepilemur ruficaudatus | reverse complement strand
TGTGACTAGCTTCTTTCACTTAACATGTTTTCAAGGTTCATCCATGTTGTAGCATGAATCAGTACTTCATTCCTTTTTTTAAATTTTTATTTTTATTTTTTTGAGACAGAGTCTTGTTCTGTTGCCAGTACAGTGCCGTGGTGTCAGCCTAACTCACAGCAACCTCAAACTCCTGGGCTCAAGCGATCCTCCTGCATCAGCCTCCCAAGTAGCTGGGACTACTGGCATGTGCCACTATGCCCGACTAATTTTTTATATTTTTAATTGCCCGGCCAAATTTCTTTCTATTTTTAGTAGAGACAGGGTCTCCCTCTTGCTCAGGATGGTCTCGAACTCCTAAGCTCAAGCAATCCTCCTGCCTCGGCCTCCCAGAATGCTAGGATTACAGGCATGAGCCACCACGCCTGGCCAAAATTTGTATTTTTAAATTAAATTTTATTTTTTTAGAGATGAGGTCTCACTCTGTCACCCAGGCGGTAGTGCAGTGGTGCAATCATAGCTTGTTGTAGCCTCCAACTTTAGGGTTCACAGTAATGTGCCACCTATATCTAATTTTAAAAAAATTTTTATAGAGACAGCATCTTGCTATGTTGCCCAGGTTGATCTCAAACTCCTGGCCTCAGGTGATCCTCCCATCATGCCCTCCCAAATTGCTGGGATTACAGATATGAGCCACTGCACCCAGTCTGTACTTCATTACTTTTTATGGCCAAATAATATTTCATTGTAAGGATATGCCACATTTTGCTTATCCGTTCATAAGCTGATGGACATCTGGGTTGATTTCACCTTTTGGCCATCATGAAAAAAGCTGCTATTACTACTTGTATGTTTGTATGTTTTCGTCTCCCATGAGTACAAAGCTATGAATGAAATTGCTGGGGCAAATGGTAACTCAAATGCTTTACTTTCTGAGGAACTGCCAGACTATTTTCCAAAATGGCTACACCTTCTTATACATTCCAACCAGCAGTGCGCGAGGGTCCTGATTTCTCCATATCCTCATCAACCCTTTTTACTTTCTTTTTATTGTAGCCACCATAGTGGGTGTGAAGTGGTATCTCACTGTAGTTTTGATGTGTATTTCCTAATGACTAAAGATGCCACACATCTTTTCATGTGCTTATTGGCCATTTGTGTATCCTCTTTAGAGAAATGTCTATTCAGATCATTTGCCCATTTTTTAATTGGGTTATTTTTCCTTTTAAGTTGTTGGAGTTCTTTATATATATTCTGGATGCAGGTCCCTTATCAGATTTATGATTTATCAATATTTTCTCCCATTCTTTACTCTTTCTTGACAGTGTTTTTTGAAGCAGAAAATTTTAAATTTCAGTAGTCTAATTTACCTATTTTTATTTTGGTTGCTTGTGCTTTTGATGTCCTACCTAAGAAAACACTGCCCAATTAAAGTTCATGAAGATTTAGACCTATATTTTCTTCAAAGAGTTTAATAGTTTTAGCTCTCTAGGTCTCTGAACTATTTTAATTTTTGCATATTATGTGAGGTGGGGATACAACATTATTCTTTTGAATGTAGATATCCAGTTGTCCTGGCACCACTTGTTGAAAAGTCTATTCTTTTCCCAACTGTTTTGGTACCCTTGTCAAGACAAATCAATTGACCATAAAGGTAAAGGTTTTTCTTCAATTATTGCTGTGGTCTAAATGTTTTGTGTCCCCCCTAAAATTAATATGTTGAAATCCTAACCCCCAAGATGATGGTATTAGGAGGTAGGGCCTTCAGGAGGTGATTAGGTCATGAATGGGATTAGTGCCCTTATAAAAGAGGCACAGGGGAGCTCAGTCCTTCCACCATGTGAAGACACAGTAAGCAGGCAACTTAAACCAGGAAACGGGCCCTTACCAGACACTGAATCTGCCAATGCTTTCATCTTAGAATTTCCAGCTTCCAGAAATGCAAGAAATAAATTTTTTTTGCTTATAAGCCACCTAGTTTATGGTATTTTGTTATAGCATCCCAAACAGACTAAGACAATTCTATTTGATTGATCTATAGGTCTATCCTATGCCAGTACCACATTGTCATGATTACAATTGCTTTGTACAAGTTGAATATCCCTTATCCCAAATGCTTGTAACCAGGAGTATTTCAGATTTCAAATTTTGAAATATTTGTGTTATCTTTAGCACTGCTAATCTGGAAATCTGAGATCTGAAATGCTCCAATGAGCATTTCCTTTCAGTGTTATGTCAGCATTCAAAATGTTTCAGATTTTGGAACTTTTCAGATTTTGAATTTTCCAATTAGGGATACTCAACCCGAAGTAAATTGTGAAATTGGGATGTGTGAGTCCTCCAACTATGCAAACATTTTCATTTAACTCTAATGTCATTTTGGGTACTAAGTATTATCTCCATTTTGAAAATGAAGAAACTAAGGATTAGAGAACTTTAGCTTTCTCAGGGGCACAAAATTATCTGATGATTGCTCCAGGATTTATTCTCAGATCTACATCAATCCAAAGGACCACAAAAGCTCCTTCTATAAATCCAATCTCAATCTCTCTTCCAGACTTAATTTATACTAATCCTCAAATGTACCCTAAACTATCCCCTATGCTTTTCTACTTCCAAACTTCTGCTCCTGATATTACTTCCACCTGGAATGTCCTGCCCTGTTTCATAAAATTCTAATTCACAATATCTTCATTTTCATTTAACAAAGTGATCTTTTTTCACTCTATTTCCTTACCACTATAAACCTCTCTCGTATTTCTTAATCCATATTACACATTGCAATAAAGATATCTGTATACATATGATTTCCGTTCCTATATATTAAAAATAAGGACGATGTCTCATTCACCTTTCAATCTCCTCAAAGCCACAATACAGTACCTTTCACATGGCAGGTACTAACTGTTCTGAATGAATAAATGAAATTCTAAAATTACTCCTATTACAGTGGGCAGTAAGAGTGTATATGTGTGTACTGGGGTGAAGAGGTATGTGTGGGTGAAGGTAATGGCAACACTGTAGGAATGAAAACCTACGGAATGTCCTAATCCTGAGAGTGTGACAAGAGAAGGATGATATGAGACAAGTGTGTGGTAGAGTGGCAGGCCTAAATAGAGAGCTGATGCTAACCACTCTGTTGGCAAGAAAGAAACTTCCAATCTTGAGGTGTTGTGTGTAGATGAGTAATACTTGCCAATGAATAGGAAATAAGATACAACAAGTGACTTAAGAAGCCTCAAACCGAGTTTATTGTGGTATAGAACAGGGGATAACAAATATCTCAAATATATGCCGGTAAAGTCAGATATACCCTGAGATATCTAGAATATAACCCCAGGGTTACTCTAGGGTCAGAAGTCTCCAAGAAAAAATAGGAAAATGAGACATTTCTCTCAAAAATGACAGGAAATAGGACAGTATGCCAAACCTTACAACCTCCTCCATGTCCCTGACTTCCCTGACTTGTCCATTCTTGTACCACTTCAAGTCATCAACACCTCTCCATTTTTTAGCCCAAACTGTTCGATGAGAAGAAAGCCTTTTTCAGATTGAACAAGGTGGTTCTCATTATTCTCCTCAGTGCTATCTGGTTCCAGTCAAAAGGTATAACTTCCTCACAAAGGAAACTGTTAGGAACTCTATCTTCCGGAAAGACCAACATCAGGGCCTCTTGCCAACCACTAAATCTAGAATCCCACCTCTAGAAGCTACTGTGGCTAAACTTTTAAAAATGAGTCACGTAATACAGGAACTCTCATTCAGCTGAGAATCTTTACCCAGATAGTGAATAAGGTTTAGAATAGAGTGGGTTTCAAAGCTGGCAACAACCTGGCATTAAGAGGGTAATTTCATCACAACCTCTTCATGTTCCAGATATCCAGTCAGGATGTATTTAAACCCCACCATCTACTTTTTCTTCCAATTGCCTCTTATCAAGCTGGCAGGACCTTCCAAGAAACATGATATAGTAGGCACTGCAGTATACTGGCTGTTTGTTGGGATTGGAATAGACCTGTTCAGGTTTGAGGGACATGAAAGGATTAGCCCCATAGGCAGTGATGTGTGTATCCAGTTCCACCAGTATCTGCAAAGAGGATGCCAATTCCTGATGACTGTGGAAGAGAGATAAGAGAAATTGCTCTAATGATTATGAGAAATAAGGGAGAAATTGCTCAAGAGCCTGACATTTCTGTACTCAACAGTCGCCCAAATTACCCAAGGCTACACTAGGCAAGAGATATCCCTTCCTCCCAAATGTCTCACTAAATACTCAATTAACTAGCATAGGACTTTGTTCCAAGGGGACGAAAAAGCCACATGTGGGAAGGAAGAATATCCTTACCATAAGGTAGATGAGCAAGGGGGGCATAAAATGAGCTCATCTTTATAAAGAGAGGTATGAATGAGTCAGGGGAGTACCACATATACAAAGAGGTCAAAACCTGTAAACAGTAATCAATGTAGGGATCTTGTAGTCACGAAGTAGCAGCAGGGTGGGCAGCCAAGCTTCCATCAAGTCTGGGGAGGAATGGAAACCTATGGAACAAAAATGGAAATAAGAATAGGGAGGAGACAGACTGAAGTAGGCTGTTAGAGCAAGATTATTTCTTTGATTGTGTCCACACCACCCCTCACCTTGCTCATCCCCAATACTCATGATCATCCACCCCAGTTTCTTCAATTCTTTTTTTTTTTTTTTTTTTTAAAGACAGGGCTGTTGCCCAGGCTAGAGTACAGTGGCGTGATCATACCTCACTGCAACCTGGAATACTTGGGTTCAAGGGATCCTCCTTCTTCAGCCTCTTGAGTAGCTAGGACTACAGATGGATGCCACCATGCCCAGCTAATTTATTTTTTAAATTTTTTGTAGAGAGTAGAGACAGAGTCTCACTATGTTGCCCAGGCTAATCTTGAACTCCTGACCTCAACTGATCCTCCTACCTTGGCCTCGCAAAGTGCTGGGATTACATGCGTGAGCCATCACACCCAGCCTTCAGTAGAAAATTCTGAACCCAGGTGTAGTATCAACGAAGATTGTCATCATATTGTGTTTAAGGAGACCACATGAATGGGGTTCCAAAGATAAGACGCAAGATTCAAGATAGAAAATTCTCAGGGGGAGCCAAACAGTATTCCTCTGAACCAACGACTCTTACCTGGATGGAATGCCACTGCCAAATCTGGACGGACTATCTGCCCAGTCTCTACCTGCTCTTCCCAGAAGTCATGATAGAGGTCCCTGTGGCCACTAAGCTGAACTGTGCCAGGTTCCAGCGGTGAAGTTGAGGTGCTCTGTGAAAAGCCAGTAGCCACATCTACACCGACCATGATCACACGGAGTCCAAGGTGTCCAGGAAACATGTAGCCAAGCTCATCATAGTCCCCAGAGCGAGCAAGAAATGTCTCCACATGGGAAGCACCAATCACATGTACTGTGCTTCCCCCAGTCTTCCTAACATCTATCCCCAAGGCCCTAAGCCCTAGGCCCACTGTCAAGGGCCTTGACAGGGCATCTGTCAGTAGCCGCTTCAAAGATCCCTGCAGGATATCTGGGTCTGGCCTTGGCCGTCCTACACTGGCCCATAGGGTGGTCATGGCATGACTACCTAGCACAGCATCCAGTGTAGCATCTAGCTGTGACCCTTTCATAGAAAACCAGGTGTCCCAGTCTTGTACAACTTCAGTCGGCCCTGACCAAGGTCCTGAGGGTAGAACAAAATCACCTGCAGGAAAGAAGGAATAAGAAGTAACCTAATTCTAATCATCAGGGAAATGCAAATTAAAACCACAATGAGATACCACCTTACCTGTCAGAATGGCCACTATTAAAAAGTCAAAAAACAGATGTTGGCATGGATGTAGTAAAAAGGAAATGCTTATACATTGTTGGTGGTAAAGTAAATTAGTACAACTTCTATGGAAAACAGTATGGAAATTTCTCAAAGAACTCAAAGTAAACCTACCATTTGATCTAGCAATCCCACTACTGGGTATCTAAGGAAGTCATTTTATAAAAAAGACACCTACACCCAGATGTTTATTGTAGTACAATTCACAATTGCAAAGATACGGAATCAACCTAAGTGCCTACCAACTGAGGAGTGGATAAAGAAAATGTAGTGTATATATTAATATACACTATGGGGTACTACTCAGCCATAAAAAGGAATGAAATAATGTCTTTTGCAGCAAGTTGGATGGAACTGTAGACCATTATTCTAAGTGAATTATCTTAGGAATGGAAAAACAAATACCACATGTTCTCTCTTGTAAGTGGACGCTAAAAAAGGGGTGTATATGGTCATAAAGTGATGTAATAGACATTGAAAACTAAAAAAGGTAGAGGGTGGGAGGGGGGATGAGGAACAAAAATCTGCCTAGTGAGTACAGTGTACACTATTCTGGTGACGGGTACACTGAAAGTCCTGACTTCAACATTATATAATTTATCCATGTAGTAAAAAATACTTGTATCCCCTGTATCTATCAAAAAAAAAAAAAAAAGTAACATAATCCTTTCCTGGCTTCAAAATTCCCTTCTCACTAATGATCAATATTCCCTCTATGTTCACTTTGCCAACCAGTGACCAGGAGTGCCCCATCCCTTACCCTAGGTTCCTCTTTTTTCATGACAATATGCTTTCATATATTTCTTCAAGTACAACCAACTATGACCATTATAGCAAAGTTTCCCAATACTACCACTCCACCTGTGACCAGAAGCCATTCCATGAGACGGTCCACAGCCACAAGACGAAGCTCTTGACAAACCCTCCTGTGTGCTGGCCAGTCTGACTTCTGGCACTCTGGACCACAGTAATAGACATTTCTGCACCTGAGAGAATGAATCACAGGAATAGATGTTGTATACATAAAGGTGATTGGGGGTGTCTGGGGAAAGGATTGATATTCCCATACCTAGGAAGAAAGATCAACGAATGGGGTCAGGAAAGTAGGGAAAGGAATGATACAACAAATTTGGGAACTGCATTTGGCAGAAGAGGCAGGAGATAGTCGGAAATATAATTGTTCTCCCAGACAAAGCGACACCATAGTCTCTATCTGAAACATCTCACTTTTTATATCTCTTTTAAAAGAAAACAAAACAAAACACCAGGAGTTTGTAGTTGCCCTCTCATCACAGGTATAGTTCAACCCCAACCTCCTTAGAGCAGATGTGGTCTTACTCTTTGAGTACTCAAGAAAAGGGAGCCACAGGCCAGGCACAGTGGCTCACACCTGCAATCCTAGCACTCTGGGAGGCCTAGGCAGGCGGATCACTCAAGGTCAGGAGTTCAAAACCAGCCTGAGCAAGAGTGAGACCCTGTCTCTACTAAAAAAAATAGAAAGAAATTAATTGACCAACTAAAAATATATACAAAAAATTAGCCGGGCATGGTGGCACATGCCTGTAGTCCCAGCTACTTGGGAGGCTGAGGCAGTAGGATTGCTTGAGCCCAGGAGCTTGAGGTTGCTGTGAGCTAGGCTGACAGCACGGCACTCTAGCCAGAGCAACGGAGTGAGACTCTGTCTCAAAAAAAGGAAAGGAACGGAAGGGAAGGGAAGGGGAGGGAAGGGGAGGGAAGGGGAGGGGAGGGAAGGGGAGGGGAGGGGAGGGGAGGGGAGAGGAGAGGAGAGGGGAGGGGAGGGAAGGGAAAGGGGAAGGGAAGGGAAGGAAAGGGAAGGAAAGGAAGGGGAAGGAAAGGAAGGGGAAGGAAAGAAAGGGGAAGGAAAGAAGGGGAAGGAAAGGGAAAGGAAAGGAAAGGAAAGGGCGACACAGAGGATTGAATTGTACACCAAAAGTAAGCAGGATTAGAACCCTGTTATGATCACTCTGTAGTCCGGATGATATAAAATGAGGAAAGAGCCTTAAGTTAATTACAAACCTTTCAGACCTTTCCTTTTGGAATGAGATCTTAGTACAGGGTCATTTCTGAATGTCTCCCCATTAGCCCCCGAAAAGTCACCTTTTGCAATGCCGGAGGACCTTGGAGTCTGAAGAGCCACTAGGGAGTGCTTTACAGTGAGCACAGAATCGGAATGTGTCCTCCATCCTCTGAAACATTTCTTGAGGACATCGAAATCCAAAGCCTGACACAGGGATACCCCCATCTACCACCAGCCTACAGAAACAGCAGGGAGAAGGGAAGGCAATAAGGAAAAGAATATTTCCAAAATCTCTTACCTCCTATACCACCCTCTTACCTCCTATACCACCTACTCCTATGTCTCCTACTGACATCATTTCTCAATTAAGCCAATTATTTGCATAGTAATAAAACTGGCAAAAGTTACGATGTGAAAATCTTTCATTGCAAATATCCCATGTTGCCCAAATTATATTCCCTTTCTACCTTCTGAAATCACTTCTACCAAATACAATATATCCCTCTTCCAAAAAGCTGGTCACTCACTTGTATTCTTCATAGCTTTTCATGTTCAGCTTTTGAAGGATCAGCTGGGATAGGCCAGGAACATTATTCTCCAAGGATAAGAAGCCAAGTGCATCAATGCTAGGGCCAGGTTTTGAGGGGGTCAGAGGCACAGGAGTCACAACTGTGGGTGGGGTCACAAGCACAGGAGCCACAGATGTGGGGAGTTTCTTGTGTCTTCGTCGCCGGGATCGTGGAGCCATGGCCTGTCCAATGATACCTAGAGATTATATGCAGAACAGATATGGAATGGAATTTTATAAGCTGGACTCATAGTATTTTCACACGCTTGACTTTCACTTCTCCTTCTGGTCTCTCAGACCCAAGTTATCAGTAAGATTTAGTATTTACTGATTATTGACCACCATAGGCAGTTGTGAAAAATAGAAGGGAAATAATTACATATGAATATAATTTATACATGTATGTGTTACATATGAAGTTCTATACATAATATAGTAATATGTAAGTAAATGCATGAAAAAGATCTGGCAGGGCTCACAGAAAACTGATAACAGTGAGTAACTCTGAGTAGGGTAAGAAGGCAGCGGGATAGGAACTGGGTTGATCAAGGGGGACTTTAGAATTATATGTAATGTTTGACTTTTTAATAAGATATTCATGTATTTTTAGTGCATTTTCAAAATCGACTTAAAAGAAGAAAAAGCAACAGAAGTTTTGGCTGTCCATAGCTACCATCTATTTGGAGAATTATCCAATCTAACCTAGTTAGAGAGACAAAACATTTATTTTAAAAGACCTATCATCACATTTACAAGCAATAAACTATGAAGTAAATGTAATACAAAATGTATACCACAATACGAAGAGTTATGTAGTCAAAGCAAGTCAGACAGACGAACTACAAGAAAATTTCCTGAAGAGGTGAGTTTTGAAGTAGAAGTAAGCCTACACTCTTGCACTACCTAGCTGGGACTTTGTGATGTCTTCTTTCCCTTCTCATTTCTCCCATACTTTCCGCAAGGGCTGAGTAGACAAAAGGGACCATATCAAGAAATATTAAGACATCCATTTATTCAATATATATTTACTAATAAACAGATGAAATAATTTGCAGAATACTATATAGAAACAAATATGAAAAATACACCATCTCATCTAAATGTCTTATAGGAGGATTAGATGTAAGCTATAAAACGAGGTATTATTATATGTAAATCTTACAAGAAAAGTGAAACTGAAGCACTAACGGAAGATCAGAAGGGATTCTCTTCAGAGGGTTAGCTATAGGAAGACTTCATGAAATAGCAGTTGGAACAGACCTTGAAAGATGGGAATATTTTGAATACATGGAGATAGGGAAAAAGAAATTCTAAGCACAGAGAAGAGAATGAGAACAGAAATGTAAATAGGCACACTCTGGAAATTAAAAAACGGAATGACTTGAGTTTGAATGTTAAGTCTAGAGATCTAAATATTAGGGCTAAAACTATAAAAATGTTGGAAGATAACAGGGGAAAGCTTCATGACACAGATTTGGCAATGATTTCTTAGATATGACACCAAAGCACAAGTAACAACAATAACAACATAAATTGGACTACATCAAAATTAAAAACTTTTGTGCATCAAAGGACACTACCAACAGAGTCAAATGACAACCCACAGAATGGGAGAAAATATTTGCAAATCATGTATCCAATAAGGGGCTAGTATCAAGAATATATAAAGAACAAAAAGACAACTCAATTAAAAAATGGGCAAAAAAAGCTGGGCGTGGTGGCTCACACCTGTAGCACTCTGAGAGGCCAAGGCAGGAGGATCACTCAAGGTCACGAGTTCGAAACCAGCCTGAGCAAGAGCGAGACTCCATCTCTACTAAAAATAGAAAGAAATTAATTGGCCAACTAAAAATATATAGAAAAAATTAGCCGGGCATGATGGCACATGCCTGTAGTCCCAGCTGCTCGGGAGGCTGAGGCAGAAGAATTGCTTGAGCCCAGGAGTTGGAGGTTGCTGTGAGCTAGGCTGACGCCACAGCACTCTAGCCCAGGCAACAGAGTGAGTCTCTTGTCTCAAAAAAAAAAAAAAAGGGCAAAATATTTGAACAGAATTTTCTAAAAGAATATATGCAAATGGACAACAAACAAGAAAATATGCTCATTAGTCATGAGGGAAATGCAAACCAAAACCACAATGAGATAACACTTCATACCCACTAGGAGGGCTATTATCAAAAAACCAGAAAACAATAAGTGCTGATGAGGATGTGGAGTAATTGGAGCCCTCATGCACACTTATGGAAATGTAAAATGGTACAGGCACTATAGAAACAGTATGGCAATACCTCAAACCAGCAATTTCATTCTTAGGTATATATACCAAATAACTAAAAATAGGTACTCAAACCAATGTTTTACACATGAATGTTCATAGCAGCACTATTCACAATAGCCAAAAGGTAGAAATAACCCAAAGATCCACCAATGGATGATACACAAATTGAGATTAAATAAATATTATTCAGCCATAAAAAGAAATAAGGCTGGGCATGGTAGCTCATACCTATAATTCCAGCACTTTAGGAGCCAAAGGTGGGAGGCTACTTCAGACCAAGAGCTTGAGATCAGCCTGGGTAACATAGCAAGACTCTTGTCTCTACAGAAAAAATTTTTTTAAATTAGTTGGGTTTGGTGGCTCATGCCCGGAGTTCTAGTTACTCAGGAGGCTGAGGCAGGAGTCCCAGTTGAGCCCATGAGTTCAAGGTTACAGTGAGTTACAATCATACCACTGCACTCTAGCCTGGGCAACAGAGTGAGATCCTATCTCTAAAAAAAAAAAAAAAGAAAATACTGATACATGCTACAATGGCTACAATGTAGATGAACCCCCAAAACACTATGCTAAGTGAAAGAAGCCAAACACATATCGTATGATGCCATTTATCTGAACTATATGGAATAGGTAAATCCAAAGACAGAAAGCAGATCCGTAGTTGTTAGGTGCTAGGTGGAAGGGAAAATGAGGAGTAATTGCTTAATTGTTTTGGGGTTCTCTTTGGGGTAATGAAAATGTTTTGGAACTAAACTAAACGTTTTGGAGGCTGTGGTTGCATAATATTGTGAATATACTAAATGCCATTTAACTTTAAATTAATTTTATGCTATGTGAGAAAGAAAGAAAAGAAAAAAAGAAAGAAAAAAAAAGGAAGGAAAGAAAAGAAGAAAGAAAAGAAAAAAAGAGAAAAGGTATCCATAGAGATTGAGAGGCTAAAAAGTTATTAATCCCCAGATTAACTGCCTCCAGGAACAGAGAAATGATAGATGATAAAAACACTGGCAGTGGTTAGTTTTACTGTGAAGGAGGTAACTATTGAAGTTGAAACTAGGGATCATGCTTTGTTACAAAAATGGTCTGACATTTGATCCTTCTAGACCACATCTGTTAGGGAAAAAACTGCAGAATCATCATACAGCTGAGGTGTGGGTAGGTGACAAAAACAAACAAACAAACAAAAAACCCAAATCATCCAGCTCATATGCGTATCTTACAACATGGCTCTTGCAAACCTGTGTCCTCAGGTTAACAGAGGAAAGAGTTTGTATTTTCCTTTGTACTTTCTTTCTCTTTATCCTTATGTTTCCAACCACTCTTTTAAAACTCCCCTCATTCCACGGGTGAATGGATGGTTTCAGAGTCCACAGAAAAGAGGTGGGTAGCTAAGTCCATCTGTATACCATAACCTCTATATTACCATAATGAAGAAGAAATTGGTCCTAACAATATTAGATTATGTTAGGGTTTAAAGGTCACATCTCTTTACTAAAAGGTGAATGTAATTGCCTTTTACACTTTATGACCCCATTTCTAACAAATGACTTCACTCTGCCCTCCACTTTTTTGTTTGTTTGTTTGTTTGTGACAGTCTCGCTCTGTCACCTGGGCTACAGTGCAGTGGCATCATCATAGCTCACTGCAACCTCCAATTCCTGGGCTAAATTGATTCTCCTGCCTCAGCCTCCTGAGTAACTGGGACTACAGGTGGGCATCACCACACCTAGCTAATTTTTTTTATTTTTTGTAGAGATGTGGTCAGGTTGGTCTTGAACTCCTGGCTTCAAATGATCCTCCCACCTCAGCCTCCCAGAGTGCTAGGATTACAGGTGTAAGCCACCATGCAGGGACTGCCCTCCACTTTTAATCACCACATACTATCACTGCATTTCCAGAATCACTGCCACTCTAGAAAAAGTATTTATCTACTCTACCCACCTGCCTCAGGCAAGATATAACATCTTCTTAACCTTGAAAGAACGGACTTTTTTTTTCTTTTACAGGTATGTCTCAAACCAAAGATACTTCAAGACAACAACTCTTGGGTCTTAAATCCCAGAATTTATAATATCTCCCTGAAGTTAAACCATAAGCCTTTTGCTGCAATGCAAACCAATTAAGGTCAGAAAGGTATTGCCTCACTTATCTGCATTTCCAAGGAGAGGTCTTTCTCCAATGAAAGATTAACTCGTGGCAATCTGGTAATTAGCTGAACTGGCTAGAAGTCAAAAGGATTGCACAGTTCAGGGAGCAGAAGTGGTGGTGGTAAAATCCCTAATATCATAGTCTCCTCTAAAACACAAGATTCAACACACAAATGAACTAGCTTTCTGGCAGGAAGGTAAAAAGGTGGGAATGAGAAGCCAGGTCTTTGCATTTGCATCTATATACACCATCAGGCTCATGTCTGTTTGTGTACCCTAGGCTTAGACGCAGTTTCCCTAGTTCTGACTTTCCTACAACAAACTGCAGGCTCCTCCAAGTTCAAGGTGTGTAGACTGAGAGAAACAAAGGGCGGGGAGTGGGGAACAGGGGACACAAGGGAGAAGTTGGAAAGAATTGCAATAAGCTCTCAGTACATTCCAGAGTTCAGAGTCTACCCAACCTAGAAAAGCAATCACTTTAACTTGTTTCTAGCTGTCCCCAGTGACTTGGGCTCTAATTTATTCCCAGTATATCAGAAAGAGAACACCAACACTGAGAACTGAAGAGGAGAGGAAACATGAACTTGATTACATAGAAAAATTCTTATCCTTCATTTCCAAATTACAAACCATAATATTAACCTATTCCCAAACTTAGGTCTTCCATATTCCTCCTTACCACGAAAAGTCCCAAGCTTCACTTAAACCAGTCATCTTTTCATTATCTCCAGACCAGGAGGGCCCATCTAATTTTCTCTAATTCATCAGCAAATACAAAATGTCTTTGGAGAAGCAGGGAGAAGGGGCAGTGAAACTGGTCACTGGGGATCCTCAAAAGGGGCAGAAAAAGAGAAAGAGAAAAGGAGAACACTACATTAAGAACACTGCAATTATGACCATATTCAGCTGCTTAATCAGTGATTTAACACTCCCTGGGGTGATAAATACTTTACTCAATTATAAACTAAGCAAGCAGACAGGTTGATAGGGAAAAACTTACGCTGCTAAGCCCTCAGCTTCCTTCCTTCTCTCTTTCCTCCAAGTAAAGTAAGTGCTTGATCTCCTCAAATGTAGGTTGTGGGTTACTTGCAGCTGTCCCTTCATATCACTTTCCTCTACAAACTGCTGAAATGCTGGATCTCAGTGATTAAGTGTGCCCTGCCAACCAGATAGACAAGGCTGAATTCTCCTTCATGAGGCAAGTAGGGACCTGGCCCCTTGCCTGGGGACTTCTCGCTTTCTAACCTTCATTGTCTGCCAAGAAGACTCAGGACTCTATCAACACTCCCAAACTCACTAAAGGCCAGGCAGGCTTGAGGAAAAATGAAACATACTGCTTCCTGGACCTCTCTCACTCGAAGCAACATTCCTATTCTCAGTTTACAGATTAAAAAAAAACCCTGGGGATTTAATGCAGAAGTCAGTATTTGGCTGGAAAGGGTAGACATCAGCCCAGAGAACAGGAACCCCTGGAGTCCCGTATGTAAATCTAGACCCAGGATGAGTTGACCCAAGCCCAATGTCCTTTTTTAGCATAACAAACACTGTTCAAACAGAACTCAACAATGTCCAATCTAGGCTTAAATACAAATATAATTCCCAAGAAAAAAGAAAAAAATGGTCATTTAATGGTACAGAAGAAAATCAAATGCAACGGAAGCATGCAGAATTAACTTGTAAAATTCACTTTCCCTGAAAAGACAGCAAAATACTCTCTTGGTGAGAGTGTCATCAGGGGCACTCTACCTGTTTATTTCAAAAGAGGAATAAATGCTTCTGGAATATTAAAATAAGCAAGACCAAAATTTTAGTTAATGACTAAAAATGCATACTATTTTTAGGAAAAGAAAAGAGAAAAGAATCAACTCACCCATCCTCTCATTCCTTCTTGTAATGGATGCTGATCCAGGGAATTCAGTTGCACATTCCTAGCTCCTATCACAAGTTGACAGGGCAGTGGTCTTACATGACTGCAAGATCTGATTTTCTGCTTACATCTGGCCCCAGCAGTCACTTACCTGCTTCTGTGAACATCATCAAATTGGGGAACAGAACCACTTGCAATGAGGTCCTAGAATGTGGTAAATCAAATCCATACAAGAATCTCAAACTGTAAAAAGCACAAACTACAAGTAGGGAAGGTGGGAGAAAAGTGTTAAGGATTCAACAAAACATTACATAACATTATGCACAATAGCTGTGACAGAGAAAAACTAGTTGCAATAAGCAAAAACTCTGAATAAAATAGGTATGATTAATTTTGAACAAAAGTTTCAGGACAACCTCAAATTTAACTGGCCTCAAAAATTTAACTGAGAACCTCAAAGATTTTGAGTTCTGTTAATAATGGCTGAACTGAAGAAGGTACAAGAAGTCAGAGATTGGCCAGGCGCGGTGGCTCACGCCTGTAATTCTAGCACTCTGGGAGGCCGAGGTGGGAGGATTTCTTGAGCTCAGGAGTTCGAGACCAGCCTGAGCAAGAGCGAGACCCCGTCTCTACTATAAATAGAAAGATATTAGCCAAACAACTAAAAATAGAAAAAATTAGCTGGGCATGGTGGCATGTGCCTATAGTCCCAGCTACCCGGGAAGCTGAGGCAGGAGAATCGCTTGAGCCCAGGAGTTTGAGGTTGCTGTGAGCTATGATGACGCCACTGCACCCTAGCCCAGGCAACAGAGTGAGACTGTGTCTCAAAAAAAAAAAAAGAAGTCAGAGATTGACTTTTCTAATTCAGAAATATCATCTTTGAATATAAAGAGGAATGCTATATATAGAAAAAATTTGATGTTGAATATTAACCTATATTTTACCATCACTATTACCTGCTCTGATAGACAATTAAAGTTACAACTTAGAAAAACGAATGCACAATTTGCATTCATGAGTTGTATTTTAAAAATCTTAATAAATGGGCCGGGCGCAGTGGCTCACGCCTGTAATCCTAGCATTCTGGGAGGCCGAGGCTGGCGGATCGCTCAAGATCGGGAGTTCGAAACCAGCCTGAGAAAGAGCGAGACCCCGTCTCTACTAAAAAATAGAAAGAAACTAATTGGCCAACTAAAAATATATATACAAAAAATTAGCCGGGCATGGTGGTGCATGCCTGTAGTCCCAGCTACTTGGGAGGCTGAGGCAGAAGGATCGCTTGAGCTCAGGAGTTTGAGGTTGCTGTAAGCTAAGCTGACGCCACGGCACTCTAGACTGGGCAACAGAGTGAGACTCTGTCTCAAAAAAAAAAATCTTAATAAATGGCTTGTTGTGAAACTAACTATAAGAAAAGACCAGAAAGAGGTTCCTATTCAACAGGTAGGAAGTGGTCTATGAGGCACGAGGTAATAAAGTGGTATACATTCTTCATGTGTAACGCTTTTTTAAAGTTCTGTTCCTTTCTCATATTTTCCTCTTCTTTTTACCATCAACCCATACTTCCTCTAGTTTGCCAATAGTGCTTTATGCTTACCCATGATTCCCACAAACATTATATAACCTTAATAGTGAACCTAAGGGCTAAGGAAGTTCCTGGCACCTGATATACTAAACTCTTACTTTAGAAATGAATAGCTTTCATAAAACAGTAACATCAAAAAGAATCTTTAAGGTATACAATGCATAATAACTTTAGAGGCAAGTCATGGACTGGTATGCAAATTAATATTATAGCAAGCAGTAGCTATAATAATCAACAATTTGAGAAGTTCTGTTTGTTACTTAGAATTAGGCAAGTATACATACACTGATTTAAATTAATGCTTTATAATGTATCTTATTGTAATTACTGTTGAGAACTATAAAGTTATATAATTATTTTATTATAAAATCTTGAACAGGCCAGGCGTGGTGGCTCACGCCTGTAATCCTAGCACTCTGGGAGGCCGAGGTGGGCAGATGACTCAAGGTCAGGAGTTCGAAACCAGCCTGAGCAAGAGCAAGACCCCGTCTCTACTAACAATAAAAAGAAATTATATGGACAACTAAAAATATATATAGAAAAAATTAGCTGGGCATGGTGGCGCATGCCCGTAGTCCCAGCTACTCGGGAGGCTAAGGCAGGATTGCTTGAGCCCAGGAGTTTGAGGTTGCTGTGAGCTTATGCCACAGCACTCTAGCCTGGGCAACAGAGTGAGATCCTATCTCAAAAAAAGAAAATCTTGAACAATATCCTAATTTACCTCAATTTGCAAAATCCTATACTTTGATTATGGAAAAGAAGAGAGGAATATAATGATAGGAAAATATAGTATCACTAATATTTTTCTTCCTATTGTTAAAACACCAATAAATTTCCAATACTACTATAACAAAATACTAATCAACAACATTTTTTCAGTTAAAAGATAATAAAAACAGTGATCTTAAATATTAGATTAAGGAGGCCTATAGTAGGCATCCAAAGTCCTCTAGTGTTCAGTTACTAATGCTCATGTAAAGCAAGTGTAACATAAGTTTTTTTTTTAAGGCAGATTTTATAAAGACAAGAATTTATCAAATCACCATGAACTATCCATGAGATAATCTTCTCCAAAGGATATTCCAGCTCTATTAACAGGATTTTCTGATATGCATCAAAAGGCCAAATCAGACTGCATCTTCCAAATAAAACCCAACACAGAGATAGGAGCAGCGGCCCATGCATGGAATTTATTGTGTGCTACTGTTTATAAAATACTCGAAAAGTCCTGCACATGCATAATATTTCCAACTTAGACAGGAGACCATACAGGGTGCACTTTCCGGCAAACAAAACAACAGATGGTTCCGCTGCCTGGAGCTCTGAGTTGTATTCCAGGGCATGAGGGAAGCAGGCCACCAAAGTAAAGGGAAATACCAAACTACAGTGGCAATCAATACAGGTCGATAATTGTGAAAAATCAGCACATGGTTCCATTTAGTTTAACCAAGCAGATTAGTAACTATCAAAAGAAAAATTTCAACATGCAGTCTTGACTTTTATGCTTCCACTAACGTCTGAGTGATAGAACAGAACCATTGTTTCTAGGCTGCATTGCTTAATCAAAAACACTTCCAGAACATTTTAAAATTTCCTTTGCATTAAAACATAAAAAATGATAGAAAGCCAGCAGCAAATCATCCTGGTGGCTTATGCAACTTGAGTACTCACAATAAACTAAAATTTCTCATAACATCTAGGTAACCTATACATGTCATACCTGTACATCATAGGTCTATATATTAAATATTTGCAAAATGAAAACATGCATACACAAAATACGTCAAGTTTTACAGACATGATTTGAATTAAAATTTACTTTGACAATGTACAAACTTCTTTTAAAGTATCTTAAATGAGTAATTCTGTAATTCTTCATAATTTTGCAATTTAGAGGTTTTCTTTTTAAATCTCTGGGATGTAAATCTCAAAAGATCTGGGCAAAAAAGATTCTAAATTAGTTTTTGGATTTGTGTTCAAGTAAGAGAGTCTGCCTAGTTATAGGTTATGTATCCATAATTGAAAAATACCAATACTATGTTACAGAATTAGCCACATTTAAGAACTATTGACCTGAGGTCAGCATTTTGTAATGCTGGGTTTCTCAGCATTTTGCCCACAATTCAAAACATAGCTAGTAACCTCAGAAAGGTATTTTAAGACCATGCTAATTCATCCTTTAAAGATACTTCATGGAAAAAGAAAAGTCCACATTAGCTCTTAGAATTGCGTTTGAAGTCATGGTTGAAAAACAAATTCTAATTCTACTGAGGGGGGAAAAGAAATCTCATTTGTAAACTTAAATGTGTGAACCACAAGCATAAATGGAGGTGTAGATGCCCTCCACTGGAAATTGCCCCAAGCCCCTTCTTCACTGCTCTCCACATTGGCAGCGATGACCAAATCTTATCAGATAGCAAAACATGTCCCAGGGCCCTCAAGCTTCCATTCAGGAAGGGGCTGGGATTTCAAAAGCACAATGGTTTCTGCAGAGGGACTGTGTGACATTTACAGTCAGTTTGGCCAACCCCTCCAGCTCCTCGGGTGATCTGTCCATTTGGGGGCCCGAGATGTGAGAGTCCCTGGGAAGCCGTGGGTCACTGGGCACTATGGTTGCCAGTCCCGTGGTTCTCAGTGGCATGTGCGGTGTTCAGAGAATTGAAACCATCTTGCTGTACAGCATCTTTCCGGGGTGGCATTCTCTCATTGATCCTATCCAAACCCTTTGCCTCTTCAAAACTGCAGATTCTATGTGGTGGAGAGAATCCTCGTATTGCTTAACAAAATGCAAATTTGATAAGTCAGTAATTGAAAAACATTTCTGAGATTTCAAAAACATAATTAATGATTTTTAAGAAGAAAGAAATTAGCTGCAAGTAGCAACACTTAAATTTTAACTGAATCCTATCCCCATTTCAAATCTTCCCTTTAAAATGTGAAATGTTTAAACCTAAATACAAACATGATAGTTTCATAGACGACAGCGTTAGCGTAGCCTTCAAAAAAAAAACAAAAAGCAAAAACAACCCTCCCCTGCCCCCAAAATCAATCTCTCAGGGTCTCAGTCTGACTTCTACTACACCAATTATCTCCTACTTCAGACCCTAAGATCACCAGTGATTATCACAATAAGGTAGCAACAAGAGTAGGGGCAAGTAAGGAGGCTAAACCAGGTTAATTCCCAACATACAGATCTGTACCAAGGAGGAGAAAGAAGCAAAGATAAGCTAAAATACAGCATATCAAAACGATCTTGGCGGTCAAGGTAGCATCACACCATCACCACCAACATGAAATGAAAAAGGTAGGAAATGCCTGTGTTTCTGTGTTTGGCGGATAGCAAAAAGTACTTATAGTTTCATATTTTAGGAAATGTCTTCCTTAATTCACTGGTCATTTACTGTACTTCTTTGGAAACTCTAATCAAAATAAATGGCAATTCTCCACCAATTGTATAGTTTCTCTTTCACTTCATCTAAAATGATGCATCCTCCACTGTTAAAATGTTCATAGAAAAGATTGCCATACCACTAGTTATGATTTGGTTGCCTAATGTGTGCAATAGCTAGGACTCAATCTGTGCACATGAACAGAACAATGGCTGGAGCAGCAAAACATTCAGCAATGTGTAATATCAAGCCAACATATAATATACAGGAATATAATCTTATCAGTAAACTATAGCCCAAACTACAGCAAAAAAAGATAAAAAGACCATTATAATGACAGTTCCTACACTCTCAGTCAGGCACATTACTGAATATGAGTAAAAACAAACTCATACCTATATCTAGAGGAGGTTTCACTTAGGGGAAAAAAATCTGAGTAGCATAGAATCATGCAAAATATGGAACAGATCTTTATTTGCAGGATCAGTTTAGTAATTTCCATTAAAACAGGCAACTTTAAATGCTACAATATATAGCATAATATACTTAAAGAAATCAGTAACATTAAATTCTGATTGTATATTGCACCAGAAAAGGGGGAAAAAAACAGACTGTCATTATGGACATCAGCCTTTGTGATCAAAAAATAAATAAATGAGGAATGTGACTGTTAAACTTGATGAGTCAGTGAGTCTGACTCATCTTGGGCTGTGTAAGCTAGCAGTAAGACCCACCCACAGGACATTCTCTGAGGCCCACCCACACACCACAGATCTCTGCCCAGCGTAAGGACTCTGATCGTACCTTTTTCAGCCTCAATAGCCTCAACTGTGGCTGTACAGAAGTGAGCAGAGGCATGCAAAATGAATGAGAGAGATGAGAAGGGTCATATTGTACAGCAGAAAAGGCAATGATCACTTAAAATATCACAGTACCCCATACTACATCATCATTTACAATTCAACATAAGTAGTACTTATATTAGAGAGTCCCATCCAATCCCCCAATTCCTGACACAGTACAGTTTACACACAGCACTATGACAACATTGCTCAGAGCACAGATCACACAAACCTATTTTAAACAAAGACATCTCAGCACTCATGCAAATGCAATCCAATATTAATTACCCATCTTGAATTCAGTATTTTGATGGCCTTAGAATTTTCCTGTATGTTTATTATATCACATCCATCACAATCACAGGAAAATTCTCTAGGGTAAAATTATGATGATAGAATTTTAGCAGAAAAGTAAACAGGAAGGTCTTTTCTTTCATGTCTAACAAAAACAATACTCATCACCAGTTGGTTCCCTACAATAGAAACTAAAAGGGGTCAGTATTGTTTTTTCTGACACTTGTAATTTATAAGGCAAAACATAAGCTGCAAAATCTGATATGGCTACAATGAAATTTTAGGGCAGTAAACTTGGTGAATTAGTCTAAGTAGAACAGTCCTGTATCTCTGTTCTTTGTGGGGAACCTAAAAGGATCCCTCTTGTCTACCAGGAGCTTCCTTTCTCTTTTAGTATTGATGCTCCAAATACCTAAAGATATTAACATCTATAGCCTCAAAAAAAATCCATTCATATCTAGTTTATCATGAACCCAAATTTGCTTCAGGAACTAAGAGCCTGAATTCTTAAGGGAAGAAAGGAAGACTATTGAGCATCTTTTAAAACCCATCTACCAAATAAAGAGGCATTAAGGAATGAAACTGAGGACTTACAGGCAATAAATTCTAATTATTTCATGCTATAGACATATATATAGGCCACATTATAAATGAGAAATGCATTCATAGTATAGCCTGTCATTGGCCCATTTAGAGAACTACAACATATTTAATGATACATTTTGTAGTCAAAGATTCTTTTTTGGCTTATTTCTGGGTTTAAACTATATAAAGAGCTCACATTGAGGACCAGGACCTAGGATAAGATAGGAAAGAACAATACTGCCTCACAATATTGCCCATTTTCCACTTTACCCAAAGTGTAACACTCAGAATATTTGTAACAGTAATGTCCTGTTCCTTCTACTTTGCTTCTTCTGAATAAGGCCAATTAGAATAGTTATTCCTGAAATTATCTTTTAGCAAGTAAACATGATTTAGAAATGATCATTTTTACCCAAAGCAATTATTAATGTGAAAGGACACTGATGAATCTAATGATTTGAAGTGGGCTAAATTAGAAAATGTTGTTGATATTAACCAGAGAATAAAGTAAACTGGGGACCCAAAAGAAGATGAACACTGAATAAAGAGTTAATTTTCCTTAACTGTTAAATTATATTACAAATCAAAGCAGACACAATTATTTTATGTTCACTGCACAAATTACCACTTTAAAAAAATCTAGCCCTGTACACCTGGAAAATACCTCTTACAATTTGCCTGGACAGAAAACTGGGATAAATAAACCACCTCTACTTGATCAGCCCTGGAACTCCTACTCCTCAAAATGTGGACAATTTTCCTTGTAATTTAAAAATTGAAAGGGAAAAAAATTGAATGTCTATCAGAATGTTTTAGAGAGTCTGTGATAACATTAGTCAGTTTATATGAAACACTTCATAACTTGTATTATATATAGTAATTAAGAATAAAAACTGGTATCACTATGAGAATTAGTATCTATTTGATTTTATCAATAGTTTAAAAGTCTGTTAATAAATTTTTCAAATTATGAAATGTAACAATATACTTTTAAAATCATTCTACAGACTTTTAATTTTATATGTAAAAGCATTATATTCTCCGTTCTTTTCTGAGGCCTCTAACTGATCCTTTGCAGAATACAAAATGGGTATCACACTCAAAATTGCATACCATGTCAAGCTTGAATGCTTAGATTTGAAAGATGGTCATTTTAAGCTTAAAAATTAAGCTGGAAAGAAAGAGTTCCAATAATTGCAAAAATCTATCTGAAAGGCACTATTTCTCCTCTGTTTGTTTTCTATATAGTGCATTTTGACATGGCCTTAATAAGTTTGAGGGTAGTGCTGCCTCAAAATGTGTTCCTCAGTACTACACAAAATAAATGACCAAGAGGAATTTATATTACTAAAATAGAGATGGTCATATATTTTGCCATACAGATTCTGGTAAAGGTAACATTATTTTGGCTAGCTCCCAATCAAATTTCCATTTTAAAAAGTACATAAAATAAATATGAACATAAAATCCAACTCTAATAGAGTTGTGCAGTCTGTACAAACATGCAAGAAATATGTCAATTAACTTTAAAGTTATTGAAAAGTCTATTTTTATTTTCTGACAATAAGATCAAGGCCTTAGAATTTAAAATTTTCCCTTTGCAATATCTAACTCTCAGTTATACACACTAATATCAGAAAACATATCTACTGAAATTTAAAATGTTAGATAATTTTCTTTTTAAATCGCACAGATTCAGCTTTCATATGAGTTTTGTTTCAAAATGGATTTCTCTTATGCTAGGGAAATAACTTCAACCAAATGCTCAAATCACACTATCAAGAACTAGCAGAAGTGGGAGCTATCTAATTTCCCAAATAAGACCCCTTAAACTCAGCTCCTTCCAGTAACCCATTCTATCCAGGGAACAGAAAGTCCCTCTAGCAAAGCTACTATCTTTCAAACCTCCCCTACAGTTGAGGGTGGTTTCAAAGTTGGAGGAATGAGCTTCAAGCTGTGTGCAAATTAAGAACAAATACAAGTGCTGAGCTGTCCACAAAGCATGTAATTAGCAGGTGCTAATTGTGAAAGCTGAAAGCAAGATTTGCTATGAATACAACATAAAAGTAATAATATATCCAAGGATAATTGAGAGATGACTATAATGTAGATTTATTTAAGTATGATACCCTTCTGATTTTTCTTTTCTGAACAAAGAGGAAGAAAGATATAACATTTCTGAAGCTATTAAAATTCATCCATTTCTATTAACATTTTTGCTAGTTTTATTGAATGTTTAAGATCTTAATTTGTTTTAATGTACATTCATGAAATTCTTTTTAGTTGATTTTTCTAATGTTTACAATATAATAAGAAAAATGGAGGGCAAGGAATGTAAAAAGAAAGCAGATTTTCTCTAAATAAAAAAAACCCTCATTAAGAATGAAAATTTGAAACTATAATTTTAAAACATAGTTTTGTACTCAGATATACCAGTGGTGGTTGTGGACAATACAATAACATATAAAATAGAACATGTACAGGCTACAAGTAAAAATTATTTGTCTATAGGAAAAGGTTCTTTTTATTAAAAAGCAATTACTATGGGACTGAGTGAAATGAAATTGTGAAAAGTCAATCTAATTTAAATTTATTCAAAATATTAAATTAAAATTTCCTATTTTTCTCTTTTAAAAAGTCATTAATTACAACATCAAAAAGAAACAATCATGATTAAGAAAAAACATCAGATCTGCTGCTGCCTGTTTTAATAGAATAATGACCCTTGGAGGGCTGTCAAAAGTGGCTACAATAAGACATATAAATTCAGGCTTTACCATATCACATTTTTTGCTCTCCAACCACAGGGAAAAGAAATCTAGACTGAATTACTGTGTATGGTCTAATTCACATCACTCTCTTCTATTTAATCTATAATGGGCTTTCAAAAACTTAACCCAATCTTTACACAAATATTTATGCCAAAAAAAGTTAGTTTTTTTAGTATAAAATATTCAATGAGCCAGATTACAGGAATGCTTTACGTATAATTCTTTTTATTTTCATGCAAAATAAAGGCACACTTAATAATAACACCCTTTGAATTTTGACTTACAGATTTTAAATTCAACCCCTTATAACAATGATTTAATATCTAATGTTACATTCATGTTCAGAATGCACAAAGTGCAGCAACAAATGCAGCAAACCCCAAAATGAGGTGCTACAAAGCTGCTTCTACATCAAAAGACAGACAAGTGTCTGATAGAGTAATTTAATTGAACATACTTTTACAGACATACAGCTAACCTAAAGAAAGACAGACAGATTTAGGAAAGCAGCTACATCTGCAGAGGAAGGAAACAGCATGTTACAGACAGTCAATTATACATAGAACATTTGACAAACACCACAGAAAACAAACTTTGGCATCATTTACCAGGGTACAAAACCTTGCACAAATCTTTTGGCAAGTGAAGTGCATAAGTAATGTTCTGGGGTCCAAGCAGACAGTTAACTCTAAAATTAAGTATTTGAAAATATAAGCATAGTCTAATACAATTACATAAATAAAAAAGTTAAAAATAAGAAACTAGGAATTACAGTTCCATTTTAGTAATATGAATATCCCTGATTCACATTCTGAAACTGGGACTTTTAAAAGAAAAGGGTGAATCAAACAAATGAATAAATATTTCAGAGATTATGATATGAGCTACTCCCATATCATTTCATGAAAAGCTGAGGAACTGACCATTATTTTCAATTGAAAGGAATAACCATTCTATCAATTTTCTGCCCGGATCAGGTATTAATGAGACTATCTATGATAGTACCCTGCCTGTGTCAGCTACTGAGACAGGAACTAAAAAACAGAAGGAATTCCCTGCATGCATTATGTATATTGTTAGCAAAAGAGTGAGGTGTGCCCCAGTCCATCTGAGGCACAGCAAGTTGCATAACATCATTACCACTTTGCAGGGTCTGCCGTCCTCCAGCCAACACTCCACTAGGCAACATCCCTGTGGGAGTCAGGCCCTTGAGTGTCAGCACACTTTCACTCTCCTCCCTATAGCAGAGAGATAAAACAAATAACAGATTACCTCCAATCAGCACTTAGTTTAAAAGAGGACTTACGGCCATATATACAGTTAATGACATTCATTGTTATTACCATATTTCCCTCATACGGTTTTCATAATCTAAATGTGGAATATGAGGATGTGCCTTACAATTGAAGCATGTTATCATTTTTCCTAAAAAGCTTTAATAAATATATGGTGAGATTTATCATTGATGGGCATCATACAATTGAGAAAATATGGTATTTCATATACTCTAAAGTTCAAATATGTGATATAATCAGTTTTGCAAACAAATTTTCAACGACTGAGCTATTCATTTGTACCCTTAAACCTGGTCATGGTGAATTAATCCCAGGAAGGCAATTTGTGGATTCAGCAAAAGGGACTTCCTGTATGGATGAGCAAGTTCATCAGGAATACTCTGTACAAGGTGCCCCCTCCTTCTTATCCTGCTCTTATTTTCAAGGTGTAAACTTAGTGCTTTCATCACATGAGGACAAGAGATAGCAACGGTGAGCAATAATAATCACAAGGGTCAAAAACCCTAGTTTCAAAGGGAGTTGTGTTCCCTTCTTCAATATATAAATGTATAAATGACTCGTTATGGGAAGAGTGATAATGTTGCTTTTAGATGTCAAGCAGGACAATACTTACACAAAAAATGTAATTTCTGCAAAACAAATAATCAAGAAAATAGGCACGCTCTGCCTGACCCAAGGACAACTAGTGGAGCTGCTGGCATGCATGGGGACACTGCACCAGCCAGACATTTAGAGATGAGCTGCTCTCCTGGCCTGTGAGGAGCTTCTAAACACAGACACAGATCATCTTTTTGCCAAGTGAACCTGAGATAGGGAGCAGAGCAGTGGGGACAATGGTGTATTATTAAACTGCTCTGAAATTCAGAGCCTAGAGCAACAGGCTTTGGAGCAACTGGCAGAAGGCCCTGGCCCCCACTAATCCCCCACTAATCCCGTTAGTGGCTTAGGGGTTGGTGGATGGAAAACAGAATGTGACCGTCTCTCCTCCAAAGATGGCTGATTAAACGGCCTCGAGAGGGACAGACCCCCCAAAATAGGGTGCTTCAAGGTCCTGGAGGGGAGCCTGGCCAAATGAAGAGAGACTAGGTTCTGCAGCATTCATGGCCTGTGTTTGAAACTGAAGTACAGAGTTAGAAGGAGCTCCTAGAGTCATTCTCCAGCCAGGAGGAATAGGTTTTTTTTAGGAGGAAAAGCTTTAGGACTAGCCAGCACAGAGGAAATTGGACTCTGCCAGCAACAGGGCGAGCTTGGAGGCTCTCTGCCCACTGAGCCTTGAGATGAAACCCCAGCCTGGGCCAAGACCTCAATGGCAGCTCTGTGGAGCCTCTGAAGATGAGGGCCATACCCAGATTCCTGACCTACAGAAACAGTGAAATAATAAATGCCTGTTGTTTGGGGGTGATGTGTTACGCAGCACTAGGTAGCTAACATATTCTTCCAAGAGTTCTTTTTTGGCTAAACATTATGTCCTTGTGGTTCACGTGTATTGATATGTATAGCTATAGTTCATCCACTGTTACTACAATGTGGTTTTCCATTGTAAGTCCCCCCCTTATCTGAGAGGGATACCTTCCAAGACCCCCAGTGGATGCCTGAAACTTCTGATAGTACTGACTCCTATATATACTGTTTTTTCCTATACAGACATACCTGCGATAAAGTTTCATTTATAAACTAGGCACAGTAAGAGATTAACAACAATAACAAGTAATAGAACAGTTATAACAATATATTGTAATAAAAGTTATGTGAATGTGGTTCTTCAAAAAACAAAGAAAAATATATCATTACCTGAGGACAGAGAAGACTCTTGCCATCTTGCCAATTGCTCGAATTTTGTTTCTTATGATTTCTTTCCGGGCTGCAGCTGAACCTACTTTCAATGGAATAAACAGAAAGAAAGGCTCAAGTTTAGGGCACTCATGCTTGCATTATTCTATTAGCCTGTTCCACGCTTATCTGAACCAATTCCAAGCCCCCTACCACCAGCTCACATGGAGGAGACTAGATGAACTCATGCCAAAAAATTTCTTGCTCCCTCAATGTTTAGCTCAGCACTGGTCTAATACTGGGGTCTGATACAGATACAAATAAAAAGTAATCCACAAACTTTATGATCTCATACTACTGACTACTCAATGAAAGAGCAATGGGAAAAAAATTTGAGCTCAACTTATATTACAAACTAGAGGACAAAAAACTGATAATAATCCTACAGCCTCTGTTTAATTTTCATGAGAGCCTATGACATACAGATTAACAGACAAGAATTTGTAATAGCCCTGTAGTCTTCTGTTTAACTATCATAATAGTCTTCAACATGCAGGCTGAAAATACCCCATCATACTATAACAGAATAAGCTTCCTTGCTCTAAATTGGTCTAAAAATAACGGCATGAAGGGACTACTATGCAGGTAACCCTGAACTAAGGGCCATACCAGCATTTCAACAATAATGCATATCTCAACCTAATGTACCAGGTGTCCTCTAAGGTCATGCAAGTACATCCAAGCTCTTACATTTCTATGTGCATATGACATAAGCAATGAGAAAAACATGGCTAACAGATCACTACTGCTTCATCTCTAGAGGGTTAGCTGGG
Organism: Lepilemur ruficaudatus; assembly: GCA_963574885.1. Classification (NCBI taxonomy): domain Eukaryota; kingdom Metazoa; phylum Chordata; class Mammalia; order Primates; family Lepilemuridae; genus Lepilemur; species Lepilemur ruficaudatus. The sequence continues at coordinate 13,676 of CAUYRT010043042.1, read as the reverse complement.
CTATCACTGCTACAGAATAGAATATACTAAAATAACTGGATCCTTGGCTGAAGAAAGACTCAAAGGTTCTATCTTCCTTTCCTTGGCCTCCAGAAAGAACAACAACAATCTCAGTCCTGTTATCTCATATATAGCAACTAGAATCACTCTAGACCCAAGGGTGTGGTTCCTTAGAGCTGTGCTTCAACATGATGAAAACACACATATGGAAGCACCATGGTTGAGGAGAAGGTTAAGGAAAGGCTAAAGACACTAGATCAAAAGGGGCGTTAGGTATACAGAGGTCTGAATAACTATAAGTCTTCTGAGCTAGAACATCTCATGTAAAATTCAAGCAGCCCACAAATACATATAATTAAAAACTAAGATTGATGACTGGATCTGACTGCAAGGAAAGAGAAAAAGAAATCCAATTTCAAAGACAAAAATAAAAGACATATTTTAGGGAAAATAGGCTCCATGACCATGTTTATCATCTTCTAAACATGTTACCCTTTAGAAGGGTAACATGAGCATTGAAGCTACAGCTTTTACAAATCCAAAATTGTGTGGGTACCATGGCACTAAACAGGTATTATTAAGATGCTAAAAAAAACTACTAAAAATCTAAGAATCACAGAATATTAGAATTTGAAGAGATATCAGGGATATTGTAAATTAGAGATATTAGAGATATTAGGGATAGTGCAAAGTTCAATCTCCTCATTTTATAGACAAAAAAACTGAGTTTATTAAGTGACTTGTCCAAGGACACATGGTAAGTCTGATTCTCTTCTAATGAATTAATATAGATATTTTGTTTCAAAATTGACAGAATTTTAAAAATAGCTAGACTGGGGGTGAGCAGTAGGGGTCTGGGGAGGATGGCTATAATGAAATACATCCATATTTTCAGTCTTAATTTATATATCTGTAAAACCAAATGATACGTAAACTATACTGATTTCAAATGAAAAAATACACAGAAATATAAAAACACTGTACAAATCAGGATTTTAAATCAGTCTACAAACACATCATGCATCATATTAAAGAAAATGTCCACAGTAAAATTTCTTTGGGAAATAAGACAGACAATCAAACACCCCTAATCATGCAGGGAAAAGTACAAAACATTACAAAATAAGCAAAAGAATGAAATTTTAAAACGAGGAATGAAAAAGAGGGAAAAATATTTCCATGCACAGAAAGACAGATATCTTGGAATATGACTTCTAAAAACACTGAATACCAACTCAGATAAACTAGATTTGCACAAGGCCCAAAAGGACTCTGCATAAACATTACTCAATGAATGTGCTAACTTACATGGACATGAGGATAACTTATGAAGTCATATTTCAAAACAATGTTACTCTGTCTGGTCTGTACCTTTTTTATTGCCATATATGAGCCGTTCTTCAGATGGAGAGTCCAGAAAAAAGGAAGTGAATGATGGAGAAAAGGTGGTTGAGACAAATAAAAAGATAGAGATTTAACTTGGCAGTGGTACTGAAGAATGAATGTAGAAAGAAAGGGAGAAAAATGAAGGCCCTCATATTTGAAAATTTGAAAAATGCAGTACTGTAGAATCTGGTGAATAAAAGAGGGATGCCACTGGGTAGAGCTCTAAAGTAAAGATTTCTTAAAAGGTATTGTGGTTCAGAAGAAATTATGAACACAATGACTATAATATTTGATGAAAGTAGACATAATTGGGACAGTAAAAAAACACGTGAAAACACATAAGACTGATAAAAGACTGTGCTAACAACAATTGCACATTTATATTCATACCCCTAAGGAAATGTGTCACTCATGGAAGTATGTTAAGTGAAAGGTAATGACACAAATGAGGTACAAACTCATGTGGTTCTTCAAGGACACCAACATCTGCAAAATCTGTAGTATATAGAGAAATGTAGGTAACTTCATAAACTACCTCAGTGGAAAACTACCCACTCCCAACACAGGAAAAGCTAAGCCTCCCACATTCCAAAACAAAAGCACGATTTTCTGAATCTGAATTGTAGTACTTTTGCATACACTCAGGAGCAACAGTATGTGCTTTCTGTCCCCAATCCAATTTGGGAGTTTGGGGTACATCTTTTTGCAAAAATAGCAACAGATTATTTCAAAGTAAGTAATAGCTCTTAGAGTAGGCAGCTGGGGTGGTTTCATTTGAGCTTTCCATATCTTCCCTTCTAATGCTGAGATACACAATTCCATTATAGGAAATGCAAACTATTTTAGTAAAATTTTAACACATATAGATTACATATTTCCTTCACCAAACTAAAGACGAAACATAAATATCTTTTAAAAAGCATGCATTCTAAATAGCACAAAAATCACTGTTTAAAAATTCTCTTTTGTGATTAACTTACACTCCTTTTAAAAGAGATGCTATGTGCATTTATACATTTAGTGATTATGCAAATTTTGTCCTTAAAAACAACCCCACACATACATCAAACAATAATACAAAATACCAAAGACTCCTCACTTAACAATAAAGAGTCATTCCTTTACTTAATCTCAGCCTTGAATATACAAAAACTACTCTTTTCCTCCTACCACTGGGAAATCTCCAATCCTGCTTTTTCTCTTTCCCCACAGAAAACCTAAATGCTTGTTCTGCTTCCACAGTAATCCCCATCCCACCCAGTTTTCTTTCTAAAGTCAGATTTCTCCCCAGACCTAGTCCTTAGGATTGCTGTGTAGGAAAAGGAGGAGAGGACAGAAAGCATGCCATCATGGTGAAAGAAAAGGAGAAAAGATGGAGTTGGGGGAAGAAATCAGGGAATACAAATAAGGAAGGGAAATAAACCTAGTTCCAATAGCTCTTTCTCTACCCCATCCTAAACCTCAGTATCTATCCTAATCTCCTTTTTCCCCATTCCCTCAATATTTTCTCTCTCCCAAACCATTCCTATCCCTCCATGTAAACTCCCAGATTCATATTCTGGAATCTTTCTCAGAGTCCTAATATTTGGTAGTGGAAGAAGGAAAAAATAAGGAGTAATTGCACCTGCCATGTTAACAGTGAAGGGAGATCTATTTCTAGTATTCAAAGCTGGAACTCAGTGTATTTTCCCATAGAAACACTGTCATAAATGGTGCTTAACACTTTAAAACTTATTTGAGTGGAAGAGAATTTTCATCCTCTCTACTGCCTCAATTAATTGACAAGAAAATCCTGAGAAGTTAGGTGACTTTTCCAAAATTACACAGCTAGTGAATGGTAGTGACAAGACACCTAAACCATTGTTCCTTTTCATTAAACTATACTGCCTCCTTAATGATCAAATTTGATTCATTCCTAGAATGCAAGAATAGCATAACAAGTGGATAAATTATCATATTGACAGAAAAATATTGATAAAATACATAAAATATCCTCATGAGAAGGAATGTAATAAAATTTTATATTGATTACTGGTTGAATCCCAAAAAATGACTCTGTGTCTATCTTCATATAAATGATAGGTATCTAAAACCAAGTACTATAATTAGACTAACAAGAAAATCTTTTCCTTTTTATTACAGGAAGAGGGGACTAAAGCATTACCTACCACCACTCCTATTTAAAACACTACTGGCAACATTGATAATTTTTAAAGAATAAAAAGGTAAAAGTATATAAAATAAATCTGAGTCTTACATAAATGACATATTTTAAAAAGTTATGGAAAACAAATTAAAAATTACCACAGAAAATAATTCTGCTGACCCAAGTTGTTGGATGTAAGATAAACCCACAAATATATACTATATTCCTTTATACAGATAGAAAATATGTTAAGAGAGAAACCAGTTGTAATAGCAATAAGAATATAAAATACATAAGTATTAACTTGATAATAGATTTTTTTGAAAACAAAATTATATAATTGCAAGTAGAGTAACTGTATATTAAATATATTAAATGGAGTAATTAAGTAAACTAATTATATAGAGCAAGAGATCTTGGTCTTAGTTTGGAAAACTAAACATTATTTTTTAAAAACTTGCTAGATTCAGATACAGAGTTAATATAGTATCAATTAAAAATGTCACTAGAAGGCCAGGCGCTGTGGCTCACGCCTGTAATCCTAGCACTCTGGGAGGCCGCGGCGGGCGGATTGCTCAAGGTCAGGAGTTCGAAACCAGCCTGAGCAAGAGTGAGACCCCCATCTCTACTATAAATAGAAAGAAATTAACTGGCCAACTAAAAATATATAGAAAAAAATTAGCCGGGCATGGTGGCGCATGCCTGTAGTCCCAGCTACTTGGGAGGCTGAGGCAGTAGGATTGCTTGAGCCCAGGAGTTTGAGGTTGCTGTGAGCTGAGCTGACACCACGGCACTCACTCTAGCCCGAGCAGCAGAGTGAGACTCTGTCTCAAAAAAAAAAAAAAACAAAAACAAAAAACTGTCGTTAGATATGTCACAGAACTTAACAAATTAATAAAAAACTCTATCTGAAAAAATCAGGAGGCTATGTGCCAAGAATTATTTCAGTCATTATCTCAAATATTCATTATCTCAATACCTATAACATTATTAAGTATTATCCTCTTTCTGAAGACGAGGGAAATTGAGACTCAGACAGGTTAGGTAACTTGCCTAAAGCCACAAAGCCATCATAAGGAACTAGAATATGAGCCCAGTTCTACTTTTATAACAAACAGTAGCAGAACATGAAACAAATTATCTAAACTACTTAAAATTTTTATGGAAAAGACATATATGATAAAATGTTAAAACTAAAAACATCAAAAGGTGAATTAAGGAAAAATATTACTCATTAAAGCTTATCTAAACCCAAATATAATAGATATAAATATACTTATTTCAGTCATTAAGAAAGCACAAGAGTTAAAGCACAACTCTGCTTACTACCAACAGATAGCAACAGCAGCACTTGTACCCAGTTACTTTGTACTTTTAGCAAATGGGCTTACAAGTAGAGAAATTTCTATATAGTCCTTACACAGATTTTACTTGATAAGTAATCAGATGAGATGGATAATTTACACAACTGCAAAAATAGTAATTTTCTTCTTAGCATCATTAGAAATCAAAGAAATGTAAACTTAACCAATTATAATTTACTATTATATAGCCACCAAGCAAAATAAGTAAAAATGACCAAAATCCAATAAGGTAGTCCTGTGGAGAAACAGTTCTATGGATTCATTGCTGGAGGCAATTCACATCCGTCCAGTTCTCCTGCAAAGCAACTTGGTAGTTCACAGCTAAAGCAGTGAAGCTAAAATTCTTTATATTCTGTACCTCTGTAATTCTCTTCAAGAAATTTATTACAAGGAGGAAAATAAAAGCTATTACACATATGTGTTTACTGTACTACTATTCACAATAAGGAAAATTTAGAACTGCCAAACAATATGATATTAACTATGAAAATTACAATACATTAATATACTTAGAAAAATGTAGCTATTAAATCTTACCAATGTTTGATACATGGAAACACTTAAATACTATAACAATCATAAAAACTATACAGAAGCAAAGATGTTAGGGGAATATAGAAGAGAATAAAGAATTTTCAGCTTATATAATAAGTTGTTTATCTTTTTATTTACTCAGTTAAGAAAATTTTAAATATTTAAATAACAAAAATTTTAAATAAAATTTTCAAAACAAAAATAAAAGGAATTTTGTTTCTATAGTATTAATTTATATCATAAATACACATTAGGTACATAGGCTTGTTGGCTTATATAAGAACAACCACATATAACCTTGTTTCTATGGAAAAAATGCTTCAGAATCTCAAACTAGCAAGTGGTCCTTTACAACACAACCACACTACACTGGGAACAGTCTACTTTAGGGTCTGGAAGAAAAAAGTCAAAGCAACATTGTGAGGTGAGGTATGTTTCTGATGCACTAAGATTACCATACTAATGAAACAAACAGTATTTTTATCCTCCCTTCTCTAAGCAGTGTCCATATTCATGAAGAACCACATCCTTGTAATACCTTCAAATTTTCCTGTCTTTCAGTTCTTTCTTCCAAATTTTCCCTTTCCCCAAATCCATCTTATTTTCCCATACTACCATAAAAAATAAAATCACTAAAATTATGTTTAAATCTTAAAATAAATTATCTGAAAAACTGACTTGTCACTTATCAAATAGCATAGTCATCTGAAAGCAACGACTAATTTTTGCGAAATCCTGTGTATGGAAGCTGGGCAGTTAAGAGATACCACTTCACAATAAGAAATAGTAAGATGAATAATCATACCATCAAACTGGTCTTCACCTTCAGTCATTAGCTCATCATCAGAGCAAATACTCAGAACATTTACCAACATTTCTGTCACTGTTCAAAAAAGAAAAGTTACATGTTAGCTGACCATATACAACTGTCTATATGTATACATAGCAACTATTCCTACAAATGGTCAAATAATTTTTAACCCAAGAAAACAAACACATTCTGATAGCAGGAATAACGGAATTTAAAAAATGTGAAGGCTTTCAAAATGAAACAAATTCAATGCATAACAAGTCTGAGAGAAAGATTCTTTTTTTCCTGTTTTCTTTCATTTTCTAAAATTTATTTTTCATGGCCAGACACAGTGGCTCGCTCACACCTGTAATCCTAGCACTCTGGGAAGCCAAGGCAGGAAGACCTCTTGAGCTCAGGAGTTCGAGACCAGCTTGAACAAGAGTGAGATCCTGTCTCTATTAAAAATAGAAAAATTAGCTGGTCGTAGCGGTGTGTGCCTGTAGTCCCAGCTACTCAGGAGAATAGCCTGAGCCAAGGAGTTTGAGGTTGCTGAGTTAGGCTGAGGCCATGGCACTCTAGCCCAGGTGACAGAGCAAGACACTGCCTCAAAAAAAAAAAAAAAAATGAATTAATAAATTCAAAAAATTTATTTTTCATTACTTTCTTTCTTTCAACCCCCAATCAGTGAAGTGAGAGATTTTTTTTTTTTTTTGAGACAGAGTCTCACTGTGTTGCCCGGGCTAGAGTGAGTGCCGTGGCGCTAGCCTAGCTCACAGCAACCTCAAACTCCTGGGCTCAAGCAATCCTGCCTCAGCCTCCCGAGTAGCTGGGACTACAGGAATGAGCCACCATGCCCGGCTAATTTTTTCTATATATTTTTAGTTGGCCAATTAATTTCTTTCTATTTATAGTAGAGACGGGGTCTCGTTCTTACTCATGCTGGTTTCGAACTCCTGACCTTGAGCAATCGCCCGCCTCGGCCTCCCAGAGTACTAGGGTTACAGGTGTGAGCCACCGCGCCCGGCCCAAGTGAGAGATTTTTTACGGAACAAATTTTTATGCCTCTTGGGAAAAAAATTGAAGCCCCAAAGAGATAAGAACAGAGATGAATAACACATCTCAATGTATACATTTCAAATCTTCATTCATGGACATAGCATTAAAGAGTAAGAAAAGAAATCTTGGCACAGTTCTACTGTTCCCAAAAAGTCCCAGGATTTAATCTTTTAAAAACTGGCTGCAGGCCGGGCGCGGTGGCTCACGCCTGTAATCCTAGCACTCTGGGAGGCCGAGGCGGGTGGATAGCTCACGGTCAGGAGTTCAAGACCAGCCTGAGCAAGAGCGAGACCCCGTCTCTACTATAAAATAGAAAGAAATTAATTGGACAACTAAAAATATATGTAAAAAATTAGCCGGGCATGGTGGCGCATGCCTGTAGTCCCAGCTACTCGAGAGGCTGAGGCAGAAGGATTGCTTGAGCCCAGGAGTTTGAGGTTGCTGTGAGCTAGGCTAATGCCACGGCACTCTACAGCCCGGGCAACAGAGTCAGACTCTGTCTCAAAAAAAAAAAAAAAAAAAAAGAAAAGAAAACAAACGGTATGGAGGAAAAAAAAACCAAACTAATTAAAGTGTTTACCTCAAAAACCAGCCTTGTACAGAACTTGTTGCCATCCTGTTACATTTCTTTGGTTTTTGTCTATAAGCAAGAATTTCACTTTCAACTTGGCAGCACTGAACTCAAGTCTCTAGAGTCTGTTTTCACGAATGGCCATTCCCAGCTTTTTGCTTGAACAAACTCTTTAAAAGTGGAATCCGGGCCCGGGCGCGGTGGCTCAACCCAGTAATCCTAGCACTCTGGGAGGCCGAGGCGGCAGTCGTTCGAGGTCAGGAGTTCAAGACCAGCCTGAACAAGAGCGAGTTCTGGATTATGTAATTTCTGGATATGTAATCAGAGGTTAATTGGTTTGTGGTTGGTTAAACTTCAATTTCATTTCCCTGTAAGTTAGTACTTTACAAGAATTGCATTTCAGTTAGATTTTGATGTCCTTGGGTAGGACCTTTGTTCACTACAGCCAGTTCAGTCTAAGTGTTTTCTATTTAATTCTTTTAACACTTCCAAAGGGGGCTGTTTTTCCCCTGCGTTTTCCAAATACATGGAAAGCCAGGTCTCAAATCCTTGACCCTGTTCCCCCAGCCTAACTAGGCTGACGTCACAGCACCGGAGCATGGGCAACAGAACTGGAATCTGATCCTGTCGATTATTTCAGGTTGACAAGACTAAAAGACGCGACTACATAATTGACAAGTATTTAATCTAGGTATTTAACCAACCAAGTATTTAATCTAGGTGGGTCCCTTCTGCACCTTATGAAAGCCTTTCCTTCAACCACAAACCATAAACCATGACTGGGTGTTTCTCAACGAACCCATTAATTTTTTTTTTTTTTGAGACAGAGTCTCACTGTTGCCCGGGCTAGAGTGCCGTGGCGTCAGCCTAGCTCACAGCAACCTCAAACTCTTGGGCTCAAGCGATCCTCCTGCCTCAGCCTCCTGAGTAGCTGGGACTACAGGCATGCGCCACCATGCCCGGCTAATTTTTTCTATTTTTTTTTTTAGTTGTTTGGCTAATTTCTTTCTATTTATAGTAGAGACGAGGTCTCACTCTTGCTCAGGCTGGTTTCGAACTCCTGACCTTGAGCGATCCTCCCGGCTAGGATTACAGGCGTGAGCCACCGCGCCCGGCCAAACCCATTAATTTTTAACAGTGCTTCAGTTTAATTTTTAACAGGAGAAAGAAGGGACTGGGGACCCCACAGACCGCAGCCCCACCCACGCACGACCCCCACACGCCAAATCCGGACCCTCCCCCACGACCCTCCCGCCGTCACCGCACAATCTGGGGACGCGCGGGGCTGCGGGCGCGGAGCTGCCTAGAGAAGGCTCCGGGACCGGGGACGAGGTCGCCGCGCAGGCACGGGACAGGACGCCCGGGGGACCCGGCTGCCGGTCCAGCCCCTCCCCGCTGGCCTGAGGGACCGAGGGCCGAGCTGCGAGAGCGGTGACTCTGGCCCACAGACTCCGGAGCGGACCGCGGGGAAGCCCGGGTCCCGCCACAGGCGCTTCCGGCCGCTTCCGGCCGGTTCCAACCCGCCCCGGCTCCGCATCTGGAGTCCCCCGGCCCCGCACACCCACCATTTCCGTGCTTCTGGGGTGACCTGGCGTATTCTCTACGGCTCCCGCGACCCGTACAGGTCACAGCGCAGGTGACGACGCGACAGAAGCTGTGGCGGAGGAACCTGGGGGCCTCTCTGAGCAGCGAAGCCCGAATCCCGGAGCGCCACCTGCGCTAACAACAAAGGAGGGAAACAGAGATTGAAAATCGCCAGCCTCCTTCCCGCGAAGCCAGTGCGCAGGCCCCGCCCCGGCGCTCCTGATTGGACATTGCTCCAGGCCCCGCCCCCTGGAACTGAGTGACAGGGGAAGCGAGGGGACCCGAGCGACTGCGGATTCTGACTGGCGGGTTCTACCCACAGCCTCTCTCATACCTAGCTCCCAGCCTGCGCCCTGCTCGCAGGATATTTCCATGTCAGCCCAACGAGCTCCACGTTGCTACAAGGGACTCTGTCGTCCTCCTCACTCAGTGGGCTGTCCCTGCTTCTTCCTCCTGGATGGAGTCACAAGTGTGTGCAGGGAATTCCAGACTCAGTGTCCAGGGGAGGGATCTGGTCACCTCAGAGCAGGAGGGGAGCCCAGACCCGGCCAGGCCAGACTGGCACAGGACAGAGGCCTGATGTCCTCCAGGGGTCGGGAATTTAGGATGACATATGCCAGGGCTTCCTCACATACTCCGCTATCCCCTTGCTATGTGGACTCTCTCCCTCCTAAAGGCGGGACCTTCATTTTTCAGAAGCAGGAAATGCTTACCTGCAGTCAGTTTAACCTTCTGACCTAAATACTGTTCAATTTGTGAACTAAATAAAATTTTAAGGCTCACCCTCGCCCCACCGACTGACTGAATGGACCCCCTCATGGCCAAAGGAATATCCTAAAACTAAATTGTCTGCCAGGAAGAGGGAAGTCAGACAGGCCTCATCATGCTCCCCTCCCTTCTTGGAGACATCCTTTGTGACACATTGACAGGCCTAAGGGTATGCAAGACAAACCTGCAGGTCCTCAATTTACACAACAAATCTATGTCCAGTGGCTTCTCTCTGATAGCAGCTCCTTATGTTGAAACACTCCAAGCCTTTAGACAAAGCTTCATGTGTTTAACCAATTACAAGCCAAAGAATCTTTAAACTCACCTATAACCTGTAAGCCCCCCCTCAGATGCCTCGAGATGGCCCACCTTTTCAGGCCAAACCAATCTATGGCTCCCACCCACGTATTGATTTATGACTTTACCTGTAACTCCTGTGTCCCTGAAATGTATAAAACCAAACTATAACCCTGCCACACCAAGTCCACTTGCTCAAGGCTTCTTGGGAGTGGCTCCGGGTCATGGTCCTCAAATTTGACTCAAAATAAATCTCTTTAAAATTATTTTACAGAGTATGGCTTTTTTTTCCATTGACAAATTCATAAACCCTTTCTCCAGGAGACAATCTAAACTATTTTTTCTCTGAGACTGGCCGTCATAGATTGTCTTCATACATGGAAATTACAGCCCGAATGCAGCGACCCTATGCATGCCATAACCAAAATACTTTGCAGAAAACAGCCCCACACTCCTGATGTCCAATCTCAGAAACATTGAACCCCCCAACTGCATCTGCATGTGGGTCCCCTGCTGTCCAGTGTTCTGGGGCTTCTCAGAGTCACACTCCTGCTGTGTCTGTCCTGAGCAGCTGGAGGCCCTCACAGGGAGGGCAGGCTGCTCAGGGAGCCCCACTTCCCTCCCTTTGCAGCCTCCAGAGTAGCCTCAGCTTGGAACCACTGGCCTCGGGCTCTGCTGCCCACTGCAGGCTCTTCACCTGCTTCTTAAGAGGATAATGGTGTTTTAGTCTTTTCTTGCTGTAAATATAGCACAAGCACATGTTTTATCTCCCTGAACACTGGAAGTACCACTCACTGTTTTTTAATTTATACTTAAAACATCCATTGGTCTAGCATAGAAAAAATTGGTGGGCAGAACTATTGTTTTGACTCACAAAACATCCTAGGATTATTTTTATGGTTTCCCAGCCAACCGTAGCACATGACTAATTTTCTGGTAATCTAAAAGTAATTTTGGAAAATGTCCCACTTGAATGTGAGATTTTGGAAAGATTTATATTACAAGTATAAGTAATTTTTGGAGATAATGTCAAGCAGAATATAGGAAACTGGATTGGAAAGTGGCCAGAGTAGATGTCATGAAACCTTTGGAAATAAGACCACAGCATTAAATCCAGAGCCTGCAAGTTGGGCCCCATTGTGTGCTGGTAGCTCACTGCATGCTGGTACCTACAGTTTCTTAGAGTGTAGCTCAATATTTGCACAGGAAGGCAGCAATGTCGCTCCATCCTATGTATTATACAAATGTACACAGTGGCTTTAAGTATGTTACCATCAACGTCCCCAGCAACATTCCTAAGCGGGACCCTTTGAATCTGGTCGGGAGGAAGCTTCATTCCTGTAAGCAGACGTGGGTATTCAACAATATGTCTTGTAAACTTCAGTTACAAAGTATGAAGTTTGGAGCGAAACACCACTTATCTTTGGTCTGGAACTGATACTTCTAGAGCAGAGTCCTGAAGAATGGCATCAGAAATGGAGCTATAAGAAGAGAAATGGGATTGTGATGATTATCGGGTGAAAGGTGTATAGGGAAGGGAAAAATTTTTTTCCATTTGGCATCTGCTTTCAAATGTATTTCCAGTCAATAATTTCCAAAACCTGCCCACCCTTTTCCCTCCTAGTGGCTGTGGCTCAAAACTTTTTGGTTCTTTTTTCTTCCTCGTCACCTCACCTAGTCATCTCTAAATTGGGTATCTTGCCATTTATAGCCTCATTTTTCATGATATAGTTCAGGTCTTCATCTTACAGGTCTTCATCTTGAAATAGCAATAACCTCATGGTTAATGTCTTTTTCTGTATTCCATACTACATATTGCTGCTACGTTATTATAATTGTTCTTTATTCATTTAGCTAATAGTTGTGGTGCACTTACGTGTCAGGCTATTCATGTCAGAGAAACAACCAACTAATGGATATATGATTATGAACTGAATGCTCTGAAAGAAAAGAATTCTAGAACTCTCTAATTCTAGAAGAGGAGGGAGCAAAGAAAACCAAGACAGACAAATTTATGTATTTATTTTATTTCATTCATCTATGAGAAAGGATCTTGCTCTGTCACCCAGCCTGGAGTGCAGTGGCACAATCATAGCTCACTGCAGCCTTGAACCGCTGGGCTCAAGCGATCCTCCTGCTTCAGCCTCTCCAGTTGCAAGGACTACAGGTGCACACCAGTATACCCAGCTAATGTCTTTTCAAATTTTTGTAGAAATGGGGTCTTGCTTGCTCCCCAGGCTGGTCTTGAATTCCTGAGATCAGGCGATTCTTCCACTTCAGCCTCCCAAAGTGCTGGCATTAAAGGTCACCGTGTCTGCCCCAACAAAGTTTTTTTGTTTTGTTTTGAGACAGAGTCTTGCTCTGTTACCCCAGCTAGAGTGCAGTGGTGTCATCACAGCTCACTGCAACTTCAAACTCCTGGGCTCAAGCGATCCTCCTTCCTCAGCCTCCCAAGTAGCTGGGACTACAGGCTCCCACCTGGCTAATTTTTGTATTTTTAGTAGAGACGGGGTCTCCCTCTTGCTTAGGCTGGTCTTGAACTCCTGATCCTCCTGCGTCAGCGTCCCAGAATGTTAGGGTTACAGGCGTGAGCCATTGCCCCAGCCAACAAAGACTTTTAAAATTACAATTCTGATCATTTTACTTCTTGTTGAAAAAGCTTTAATACCTCTCCTTGCCTAAATCGGCCAACATTCAGGATCCTGTGTGATTTGATTAAACCTGGCCTTCCTCAGCCTTATTTCCTATCTATCCACATCTTTGTTTTACACCCATTCCTCCAACGTACCCTGCATTTTTCAGTATCTGTGGTTTGATTTTTTACTTTTCTCTTCTGTTGGAATGCCCTTCTTTGCTCCCCTGGCATTCAGCTCCCAAATCCAACTCTTCCTTTAACCTAGCAAAAAATTTCTTCTTTATAAAGCCTTTCTTACCCTACTTCTTCCCACCCACATATCTCCAGAATTTATTTCATCTTCCTCTGTATCTCTAACTTTTTGCTGAGATTTTTGTTATAGCACTTTATCACATGTTGTCTTTTTTTTTTTTTTTTTTTGAGACAGAGTCTCACTCTGTTGCCCAGGCTAGAGTGCCGTGGCGTCAGCCTAGCTCACAGCAACCTCAAACTCCTGGGCTCAAGTGATCCTTCTGCCTCAGCCTCCCAAGTAGCTGGGACTA
>CAUYRT010043041.1:0-20001 GCA_963574885.1 Lepilemur ruficaudatus | reverse complement strand
AGCCGGGCATGGTGGCGCATGCCTGTAGTCCCAGCTACTTGGGAGGCTGAGGCAGAAGGATTGCTTGAGCCCAGGAGTTTGAGGTTGCTGTGAGCTAGGCTGACGCCACGGCACTCACTCTAGCCCGGGCAACAGAGTGAGATTCTGTCTCAAAAAAAAAAAAAAAGAAAAGAAAAAAATGTATTCTTTATTATGCTGTGAAGAATTTATTGTCTTCCCCCAGATGACCTATAATACATACAATGTATTCTATAGTCCATCTTTTCCTCACTTATGTCAACTATCACCTTGAATATTCCCTGCTGAATCCATATAGCTAAATGAATCTGTTATTCATTTCTATAGTTGAAAAAAACATTTCCCCATGACATCAGGTCATGGGGAAAAATAAATATCAATTTGTAATCTGAGTCTTCTTATATTAATACTTCTAGTCTCAGGTATCAATGGGTTATATCATTGAGCTCTATATGGTGGAACTTAAATTATTCCATTTAACAGCACTGGAATATTAAGTGTTAGTGTTATTTCACTACAAATCTTACTAACATATTTTTCTTTGTAGTACAGTTATGACTACCTTAATAACATCATGAGCATTTTCAAGTTGAGAACAATTTTACACAATGATCCTAAAAATATACCAAGAGATGTAACTAGGCATTAAATTTGAGAAATACTTCATAGTTTGCCTTCTCTGTCATTTGGTTTAAAAAAGAATTAGGGGAAAAAAGAATCACTTATCTAAGCTTGCTTAGCACAGAGTTCTTCCAAACATATTTAACCAGCATCTTTTAAAATAACCTTTGACATCTCATAGGATACAGTTTTCTATGTAGTGTAGCTAGAATTAGAAAATTGGGAACTGCATCATATGATTTTTAAAAAATACTAACTCAAGTAGCCTTTCTTGGACACATAAAGAATATAAAGTCTCCTAATAATGCATTAATAGACTTCTTCCGGTTGGAAGCAAAGAACAAAAATCTCATATAATACCCATGGTAAATAATCACTTCAACTATATAATCTAATTCATAATGGAATGGAGATTATAGGACATTCATTCTAACCTGCAAAGATTAAAGATATGTCATCTTGAATGGATTCCAACATACTTTCCTTAGGAAAAAAAAAAATATGCTTTGATACTCAGTCTTAATGCTGCTCTGATTTCAAAGTGTCCCCCAAAGTTTAGCAAGTGTTGACAGGACTTTAAGAGATGATTAGATCGAGAGTGCTCTACCCTCACAAATGGATTAATGGCATTATCTAAAGAGTGTAGTGGACTTGTTATAAAATCGAGTTTGACACTCTCTCATCTGCTCTCTTTCACTTCAGTCTTGCACAATGGGATGACAGAAAGAAGGCCCTCACCAGATGCGAGGCCCTTGATCTTGGAATTCCCAGCCCCTAGAACTACAGGAAATAAATCTCTGTTCCTTATAAATTGCCCAGTCTCAGATATTCTTTATAGCAACAGAAAACTGACTAAGATACACACTATTCTACTTGTTAAGATACAATAATCCAGAATTTTAAACTGTCATCAGGAAGATTCAAGGGATAACTATTTGAATAGTAGTGTATACAACCAACCTTCCATATCATGTGTTCCTCATCTGTGGAGTAAACCAACTGTGGATCAAGAATATTTGAAAAAAAAAAAGTGGTTGCATCTATACTGAACATGTACAGACTTTTTTCTTGTTATTATTCCCTAGACAATTCAGTTTAACAACTATTTACACTGTATTTAGCATTTGCATTGTATTAGGCATTACAAGTAATCTAGAGATGATTTAAAGTACATGGAAGAATACATGGAAGTTATACACAAATACTACATCATTTTTACATAAGGGACTTGAGCATCCATAGATTTTAGTGTTCACAGGGGATCCTGGAACCAATTCCTCATAGATCCTGAGGGATAACTGTATAAAGTGTTAAATAATTTAAGGGTTATAGTGCTTTGATTTGAATCTTGGATCCAGCAATTATGAGTGAAGTAACACTGGGAAAATTGCTTAAAATCTATGGACCTCATTACCTCATAAATAATTAGAAAATAATATAAAAATAGTTATAAATTCTGTGTTATATTAAATGAGTTAATATATGTAAAACTCTCGAAAGAGTTTCTGGCACATAAACATTCAACAAAAAAGTCATTTCTTATTGTTATTCTGTAAGAGTAGTTTCTATTTCTTTTCTGACTTGAGGAGATTTTCTTTTCTTGCCTAGAGGTAGATTAAGATTAAGTATCTCGTTGTACATTTTATGAGTGTTATTTCAACCAATGTGGTTATACAACAGAAAATAAAATCTTGATAAGTTTTCCTCATAGAAATTATGAAATTATGTCTTTCATCTATTTTCTCTAATGTTTGGTAACCTTAAGGGGAAAAAATGGTTTCTGCTTGCTTATTTCAAATAATTACTCCAATTCTTCCTGAAAAAGAAATATATATAATTTATTACTTATAATTATTTTAATACATATTCACATACCTATATACTCATAAATATGTATACATATATGTTTGTAGTAAAGGAATATATGTTTAAATATACATGTAAATAAAAATATATGTATATATGTGCATATGTGTATGTGTGTGTACACATTGTCCATACCACCTTCACTCTTCCTAGCTTATTGTCTTTCAAACTATGACTTTTTCTCTCTCATTGGTTCATTTAAGATTTTAACCTCTGCTCAAATGTCTAAACCTTTTACTGAATGTGTATGTGTAGTTTCTCTCTCTCTCTCTCTCTCTTTTTTTTTTTTGGTGACACCAATATACTGCATCATATCTTATAATATGGACACTTATTTTTTAATGTAATTTCTAGGAAACATTTCTTCGTCTCCTATTCAGCCACTTATTTTCAAAAGACTGTACTTTTTTATCACCATAAATGATGATTTCAGTCTCAATCATTAGTCTTGAACTCTTGTCCCTCCACTTTAAATACTTTACAGTTAAAATTTTTTTGCTTACTTTTACACTAATAAATTATTACAAGCCCACACCCTTTAACTTATACTTGATGAAAATTGTAGCTAAAATCAGAATACATACATTTCAATGACACCTAATGAAAAAACTATAAAAAAAATTGTCGTTTCATTTATGTTTGAGCTCCCCCTGCATCCTTATGTTTTTTCCACTAATCTGTGATCTTCTGGATAGCAGGAATCTTATCATATACACTATTATGCCTTGTGTATAGTCGGTATTAAATAAATGTTGATTATATTGAGATTAAATACACAGGTCCAATAAGAACAAAATCCACTGAATTAACCATAATGCAATTTTTAAATAATCTGGTTGAAGACAGATTCATATATTAGACTGCCTATTTAACATCACTACTTAGAATTCTGATATCTTAAAATTAATTTGTCTGAAACTGAATTTTTCTTTGCTAAACCTCACCTCCAAAACATGCCCTTCTTTCATTCTTCCTCATTTTAGTAAATACAACTTCACTCAAGATTAAAAACTTCACTCAAGATTAGTGACACAAGCATGACAGGTCTTATTTTCCAAAATAATAACATATCTTTTTTTGTTTGTTTGTTTTTCCATTAAAGGAATTGCTGTACATTCTGTATCATGCGACAGAGGTCAACACACCAAGAAAAACCAGATCCTGGGATGCAATGTTGAAGGTAGCTTTTCTGGTAAGGCATACTTATCTCAACAAATTGAGCTACGTGAAAAAAAAAAAATAATAATCTCTTCTTTGTCATGCCAATTTTCTTTTCATTTCCACAAAGAATGCCTAAAAAAAATTACCATATAACTTTTTCCTAATTTATTTGGATAACTTAAGGGTATAATACCTCTCCCTTGAGCAATCCCAAGTTCTTCTATTCCATCCTCCCCTCTGGGGTTCCAGGCCTGTAGTTTCTGGGATCAATGAGCAGCTCAGCGATTTCACTCACCCGCCCCTTTACCCTTATCATGGCCTTAAGAATCAGTCATTTTCCCCACTCCCTGAGCTGTATCCTGGAAGTCAGCACATAGATGAATTGTCCAGGGATCTACCAAGTGGGGAAGTGATGGCTGGATACCCCATGGCAACCGTGTCATATCTTTTATTTAAAAAAAAAAAAATGAAGGGAGTACATAAAGGAAGGTAGTATCTTACTAGTTTTGTTTATTTATTTATTTATTTATTTATTTATTTTTAATTTTGCTTGTTCTTGTTTTTTAAAGTAAACTTTCCTCAGGCAAAGGAGATTGTGTCTCTGTTGTTCCTGTTCCTGTTGTTAACATTGTGATCTTTCTTTGTTAATATCCTAAATGTCACCAAGAAAGAAAGAAAGGAAAAAAACACCTTGCAAGAACGTGTATTCAACTGCTGTTGCATATCCCCAATTCTGTGAAATCAGTTGCTAACTTTAATAAAGTTCTCTATATAGGTTTAAACACTAAGATTTTTTTTTTTTTTTTTTTTTTTTTTTTTCTTAAAGTGTTTTGATTTTATTCCATGCCTTGAGGCAAAAATTCAAGTTTGTGCTTGTCACTCTCTCACTTAATGTTTCTATGAGTGATCTCCTTTGGTGTAATAGGAAGGATAATGATTAAGTTTCCTAACAAAGGCCAAAATAGCAATGACTGAACAAAATAGAACTTTAATGTTCTCTCACAGTGCAATTCAAATATAAGCAGCCCAGGGCTACTATGAACATTTCTCAGTGTGACTCTGATATTCTAAACTCTCATACTCCGTATTGTGGCCTAATAATGCTGTTTTGGCCCCTTTTACCAAGTCAATTTTTTAGCCAATGGAAAGGTTGGAAGAGAAAATAAAGAGCATGACTCTTTGCTTTAATGGCATGCCCCAGTAATTCCACAAATATATTTGTTCACATCCTATTGGCTGGACCTCAGGCACATGACCATACCCAGATGCAGGTAAGCAGGCATAGGCAGTCTTTGACTAGTGACCAAGTACTCAGAAAAATCTCACCATTCTCTATGTAAAGAACTAAAAGCAAAATGGATAAAGAAGAACAAAAAATAATCTTTATCACTATTGGCATTATTCATCTTTAAATTGACCTATTACCATATCGACTCATTAGTTTCCGGCTTCACTGTCAATGATTATGAGTGATTATTTGAATATCTTATTCTCCAAAACATCCTGTATAATGCTCTTCCATCCAGAATATATCTACCAGCCTTGCAATATTTCATGACATTTCTTTCTAATAATGAATTACAAATAATCCCACATTTCACTTCAAGTTTTTTGCTTATACCTCTCTTTTTTTATCATATCGATTGCTTTGAAAGAAACAAAATCCAAATCTAGTTAACTGGAGGGGAAAAAAAAAGGATATTATTGAAAGTATACCAAGTGGCTCACTGTATCAAAAGGATGAAAGGCAGCAAACACTTGCAATGTCTTCTCTCTTACTTGGATGATGCCAGTCATTCTTATCTTTCCATTTATTGGAATACTTTTGTTGACTTCTACAGACAGAGAAGTCACAAATTGTTCAATCATCATATTATCCCCTAGCCTCTTGGCTAAGTATTTTATTCTCCTTGGGCATTAGTTTTATATCTTTAAAATTAGAAAAATTATTTTCTTTTAAGTTCCTTTGTATATTTATATTGGATAATTTCCATGCTGTCAATTACATTATAGGACTTAAAAATATAGTTTCAACATTTATTAACCAATATTACAGAATTATTTATTTAGCTTCCAATTCTTTCATTTGTGTTTCTTTTTCTTTTATTTCCTTTTTGGCTTATGTACAAAATTGTAAGCTCAAGAGATCACTTATTAAGTTAAATTGTTATCTTCTAAAATGCATAATTCAGAGATAATCATCTATTTAGCATTTCATAAATACTTCTTCATTAATTGATAGTTGCATCTAAATTTTTCAACTGTCACAGTTTTACTAATTCCTTTAGATTTAAAGGATAAGAAGAAAGAAAGTAACTTTATTAAAAAGACACCCACAAATCTGTAATCCTCCATATGTCAACTTCAGTTGATCAGGCAAAGCTATGTGGAGTTTGACAGTGAGAAGTTTTTGAAGCATGATTGAGTGAAATTCAGTGGAAAAGTTTGCCTTGATTAATTACGGTACAGATGAGGGCATGGCAACGTGTATGATTACTTGACAAAAGACTGGGCGTCTCAAACAGTCAGGGGCAATAGGAAGCACTTGGAAGACTAGATAAAATGAAGATTCTATTTCCTAAGATCTGGGGTGGGATCCAAGATTATTATACACTTTTAACAACCTGTCAAATGATGTGGATGCTGTTAGTCTACAGGTTGCACGGTGAGTATGAATGTGATAAATGTTTCCTAATCAATTAGGCCATTTCTCATGGAGATTTTTTTTTTTTTGGCTGTATGAAGAAAGATTCATGCATGCATGAATGCAACAAATATTTATTGACTTTCCCCTATGTACTTGGCAATTTTCTAAGTGTGGAAAAACAGACATAAATAAATTAATGCAAGTCCCTGATCTCTCGGGTCGTATATTTGTGTGTGTGTGTGTGTGTGTGTGTGTGTGTGTGTGTGTTTAAGCAATAGAAGGGTAGGAGAGAAGAGGAGTAGAATAGCAGAAATTAAACAAATTAGCAAATAAATAAGTAACTAAACAAAGGTTGTCTTGAACTAGGAATATTTATCCCAACTTCCCTTGTCAGTTTAGGAACTAACCTAGCCAGTTGTTCTTAAGCAAATAAAAAAGCTGGAGTCATTTTTTAGCAAATATGACAGGCTAGACTGAGTAAAGAAAATGCTAGGCATCCCTGGGAACTTTCTAGTTCAAATACCTCTAATTGTCCTGCCTGACATAAGTCATAATATGACAGCATGGATTCTAGTATCGGGCCAGAACTTTACCCTAAATTTCCAAATGGATCCGCTACATTAAAGCAATCACTAGTCCAGTGATCAGTCTAGACCTCGCCAGTACAAAGACAATCCAGCATATACAGGTCTTATTCAGTCCCAGCCCACTACCTTCTTTTATCATTACAGTGAAAACACAAAAGGACTCTCACCCATGGCCATCATACAAATAGGAGAACATCTGAGAGGTGTTATGTCTTGCGGGGAGAGAACTCAAATCTGAAAAACCCCAAGAGTCATCTCTTCCTGGGAGAAGAGAAACTCAAGGCTGAAAAACATCATGACAGAAGTGTCTTCTAACCAGTCCTGAAGAGAAGGACTTTTTGGATAGAATTAATATTTTAGCTGAAATAAAATGGATTAAACTTGAAATAAATGAGATATTATTAATTGGCAGGTTTAAGTGTGTTTGTGACCCAACAGAGTGGGAGCTCATAAGAATGATAAAGGAATAACAAAAAAAAAGCTATACATGTTTTTTGCATATTTGATTGTAGTGTGGGTAAATTAATGACCACATTTTATAGCCACAGACTAGATCCTTAGACCCTTCTCTTCTGGCCCCCTTTTTGTTTACCCTCTGCTACAGAGCAATTTTGTGATATTGTCACTCAACTCACGCTGTGCAATGGCAATTAAAAAGAAAACATACATTTTTTGCTCTTGGGAAAGGGAAAATGCTCTTCACATTTGATCATAATACAGTTAAGATCTGAAGAATTTGATGGCATCATTGCATAAAAGGAAATTCAGTGCCGAAGCTAGATGAGCACAAGACTCGGTCCCTTCCTGGGCTGCTTTACATTCTCACGTCACACATATGGAGCAACAGCACAAAATAAACAATTACTTTTACCCATTTCGCAGCCTTAGGGGTAAAAATATTCTCAGGGAACACAGTAGTAGTACACCTAATTTTCTTATTAGGAATAAGGGTAGCACTTCAGCCTGAAGTACATCTGTCTGAGTTACCTCACTATTCATAGCTACAAGAAGAACAACTATGGGTAGGTCTTGCCTTCAATCCACATGACTTAGAAGGTCACTCTACTGTGTCTGTCCCAGAAAAAAAAAATGAGAATATTTTCTCAGAATGACTCCAGTCTTCAAACTGAAAACTAGAGACTCTTTGAACTCTATTGTAGTCAATTTTCCAGCTGTAATTAAGGTTTAATTTAGTCTCTACCAGGTACTCCTTCAACTCAGGGCCTAATTTCTACTTCCTTTTTCTTGTGTCTCTCTGTCTCCCCCTCTTCCTCTCTCTGTCTTTCTCTCTTTTATTCTTTTTGTTTTTCTTTCTGTATACTGAGTACTGCTTAGGATAAAAACAACCATCATTTTTAAGACTTAGGTATAAATAAAAGAAGTATTCATACAATTGGCTTTCTGTATTCATGTGTTCTGCATCCATGGGTTCAATGAAACATAAATCAAAAATATTTAGAAAAAAATATTTCTTTCTTTTTTATGGCTAAGTAGTACTCTATGCTGTGTGTGTGTGTGTGTGTGTGTGTGTGTGTGTGTGTGTGTGTGTGTATCACATTTGCTTAATCCACTTACTGATTGATGGGCACTTACGTTGATGCCACATCTTTGCAATTGTTAATTGTGTTGCAATAAATATTCAAGTACAGGTTTCTTTGTGATAAAATGACTTCTTTTCCTTTGGGTGAATACCCAGCAGTGGGATTGCTGGGTTGAATAGTCTACATTTATTGCTTTGAGGAATCTCCATGTGCTTTGTACTAATTTGCAGTCCCACGAACAGTGTATGTATTCTTTTTTGTCTGCACCCACGCTAGCGTTTATTGTTTGTTGACTTGAATAGACATTCTGACAGGGGTAAGCAGGTGTCTCATTGTGGTTTTAATTTGCATTTCCCTGATGATTAATGATGCTGAGCATTTCTTCATATGTATGTTGGCCATTTGTCTTTCCTCTTTTGAAAAACTTCTGTTCAAGTCTTTTGCCCAATTTTTAACGGGGTTGTTTGGGTTTTTTGTTGCGTTTTGTTTGAGTTCTTTGTAGATTCTGAATATTAGCCTTTTATCAGATATATAATTTGAAAATATTACTCTCATTTTGTAGGTTGTCTATTCACTCTGTTGATCATTTCCTTTGCTGTGCAGAAGCTTTTTAATTTAATCGAGTCCCGTACACTTATTTTTGTTGTTGCTATATTTGCCTTTGGGGTCTTCTTCATAAATTCTTTGTCTGAGACAATGTTCAGAAGAGTTTTTCCTACATTTCTTCTAGAATTTTTATGGTTTCATGCCTTACATTTAAGTCCTTTATCTATCTTGAATTAATTTTTGCATAAGGCAAGAGATAAGGCTCCTATTTCATTCTTCTTCACGTGGCTGTCTATTTTTCCCAGAACCATTTGTTAAATAGGGCTTCCTTTCCCTCGTGTGTGCTGTTGTCTTCTTTGTGAAGTATCAGTTGGTTGTAGGTAGACGGTTTTATGTCTGGGTTCTCTATTCTGTTCCATTGGTCTATCTCAGAAATGGAAAAATAAACACCACATGCACTTTCTAATAATTGGGAGCTAATCAATGTGCACACATGGGCACAAGGAAATGTATAGGTCGTTGGAAATCAAGAAAGAGGAAAGGCTCAGTGAGGTGTAAAAACTTACCTATCTAGTACAATGAATACTATTCAGGTGATAGGACACTAAAAACCCTGACTTAAACATTATAAAAGGTACTCATGTAACAATTGTTTTTGTAACCCCTTAATATTTTGAAATAAAAAAAGTCAGAAAAAATAATTGTGTCTGTACTGATCATGTACAGATTCTTTTTTCATTATTCCCTAAAGAATACAATATAAGAACTATTTTACATAGCATTTACATTGTGTTAGGTATTATAAGTAATGTAGAGATGATTTAAAATATACAGGAGAATGTGTGTAGGTTATATCCAAATATTATGTCATTTTATATGAGGGACTTGAGCATCTGTTGATTTTGGTATCTGTGGGAGGTCCTGGAACCAATCCCCTAATCCAATGAGTATATTATATTTTACGATACTATATATATTGGCCATTTTGAAAAAATGAAAAAAAAATCTCCTTTTTCTCTCTTCTGTTTTTTCTTTCATACCTTTGGAAGAAAGCATATTTTCTACATTATTTATTTTACCAAGAGGAATGACATATAAGAGTCCCCTTGGCACAGAAGGTTAAAAAAGGTGACCAGGGCTAAACGCTATTCAAGATAAAGTAGAATTCTTGAAAGGTTGAAAAAAACATAGGAAAACATACCTTCTATTATTGATGTGAAATAGATTTTTTTTATTCCAAGAAAAAACGAATTGGCCCTTAGGGCTGAAAGAAAATGTTAAACTCACAAAAGTCAAATGAATGTTTCTTCTAAAGTTTAAATAATATAATTATCAATCATAAAAACAATCATAAAATGCCCAACAGTTTATATCCTGTTACACTTTCAAAATACTTTCACATATGTTTTGATATAATTTTGTCCTCATAAATATCCTTGTGAAGGAGGGTGGGGAGTTATTAATTTTCTCTCTTATTCTCAGAGGCAGGCCCAAATCCTTGCTGAGTAGATTAAATATGCATAACTTCATTTTTCATTCCCTGACTGATTCCAGAGTCAATATCTTAATATTGCTAAAAGAAGTTGCCTTCCTTAAACTAAGGCCTCTGTGATACAGAGAGAATATTTATAAGGTAATAAGTAAAGCATTTTTATGAAGGAGAGCCCAGGTATTAAGAAAAAAATGTATTTCACTTTTATTATACAACTTTAATTATCGGAGAGGAAATGTTTCAACCAGGTATCTAAAATTTTTTTCTATAAAATAGTGCTATATGCTTTTATTAAAATGCATTATTTTTGAAAATAAATTTTTGTGTTCTCTAAGATTTAACTCTTGCCCATGAGATCAGATTCTGAGTCTCTCACAGAGTAAAGAAGAGGTTGCCTCATAAACTAGGAATGTATAAAAGAGAACACCAAAGCTAGTATCAGAGGTTGTGATTTCTTGTTGTGTAGCAAGGTCTGGAATGGAAGTCAGGGCAGCTGGGAAAGGTAACAGCTTCACAAACAAATTCCAGCTCAGAATGATGAAAATGGAGTTTACTGAAATCCAGGTCAAATGATGTTAAAATAAACCATGGGAAAATGAATAAGATGATAGTTTTATAAAGAGCAATGAATATGGCTCTTCTCTCTAGGAAGAAATTGTCTAAGAAAGAACGAAAAAGAAAAAAGGCCAAGCAAAGATCTCCATATTTCTCGCAAGACTTATTGTTTAATACTACCATGAAAAAAATCCCATCACTCAGAGACAGTCATTGGTTTGGGCGGTAAGTGTTTGAAGATTTTTCTGTTCCATGCAAATGTACATACATACATATTGCATATATCCATACATACAGCTATACACAAATCTCTATTCTGTCATTGACATATATCTAGAACAGCGCTGCGTAATGGAAATATAATGTGAGTGGCAAATATAAAGCAGATACACAATATAAATTTTCTAATAATCAGATTCAGAAATTTAAAGAAGCAGGTAACAATACTTTTAATAATATATTTAACTTACATCCACAGTATTATGACTTTAGTATATCATAATATGTTTAATAAATAAAACATTTAATATGTTTTAATAAAAATTTAATATATGATTTTATATCACAATACTTGATTAATATAAAATTTAAAGTAATATCTCATATTCTTGAGGATAAAGGCTGGAGAAAAATGGGACAATTTTTGGCATCATTTATTTCTATGTCATTGACAGATCTAATAAAAAGGCCTTAATTTTTGAACCTGGGACTAATGACATGTTAATTTCATCAGCTATGTGCATGTATTATGGAGCAAACAAAAGTAGTTTCCTTATCTTTATTCTTTTGGGTAGTTAACAACTGAAACACAACTCAGAAAATAAAGATCTCGGTTTTAGTAACCACACAGCATTCTTTTGCAAAAGTTAAAAAATTGGATAAAATTTGCTATTAATAAAAGTTCCACCTCTGTTTTTGCATTACAAGCAATGCTTGATAATCACATTTGTACACAAATCTTTTCCGGAAGGTTCACCAAAATCTTTGGAAATGCAAGTCATGGGAAGAGGGATTTGAATAGAAAATTATAGCTTGGACTAAGATATCAGATCACTATCTTAAGTTTTTATCCAGCTACAATTTTCCTTCAGGTATGTGAGGAAAAAAGATGTCATTCTTTCCCGAAAAGGTTCTAGAGAGTTTTTATTAGGGAAACAGCTATGACCCCATCTCTTTGTAGCCTGTGATAAATAGGCATGTTTGTGAATGCATGCCTGACTATGACCAGAGTATAAAAACTCTCTCCCCACCACACCCACAATCCCTAGTATTCTGCCACAGCGCCTTCTCAACTTCTTGAGAAAGTATTATAAGTCTTTGGTTTAGCAGAAGTGAGAAAGAAAATCATCTAGATTAAAACATGCAGGAAATCTAATTAATGTATTTCATTTTCCCAAATACAAAATTTTATGAATTCCTTAATTGCTAGTAGAAACAAGTTGCTAAAAAAGGAATAATTTGGTCCTTTAGTTATTCTGCCAAATCAGGCAACTGATTTTTACAAATTATTTTGCCTCTCTTAATAGAAAATGTCTTATAAGTATACTTATAAGTCACTAATATGGATGGAAACAAGTCTGCTTTTCAGTCATATATCTCTTTGGGCAGAGCTTGACCTAGATTTATTTTGTTCAAATACAGAAATTAGAAAGTTGTATATTAAAGTACCATAGAAATTGGTGGGGGAGAGGGGCATATCAGTATCAAAAGGACTTTAAATTGTTTAAAATGATCCACTTCAATTTCCAGAATAAAACTTTGATATAATTGCTAGACTTTCTAGGTGCAAAGTGAGAACAACTCCATAAAAGTGGTTCAGAAAGTCACCACAGGGAAAAGGCGAAATGGAAAGGAAGAAAGATAAACTACCAAGACAAAAAGATGGTGTGCAAATGGAGAATAATGAGACAGAGCAAATGTTCCATACGCTAAAATGTTCACACAGGTTATTTGTTGTTTTTGCAGTTACAGTGATTTTTTTAAAGCTTAGTTTTGCTTTTATATATTTTCCAAAATCTCTGCGGTGTATGTGAAATAACATGATCACATAGAAAATTCAAAAATGACATAAAATACAAAGAAAAACATTAAGAACAGAAGGTATTGAAAAATAGTTACAAAAATATTCTCAAATAATGAAACCTCAGAATTAATGGTTTCACTTATTCCATGCAAATTTTTAAAAAACTGATTATTCCAAAAAACTACAAAGTACTCAAGAATGATATAGCACAACATAGTGATGCATATTTTGAACCTAAATTATACTTATAACAAAAGATAACTATACTAAAAAGGTAATGCATGCAATACTTATTATAAATCAATACTCAAAAAGTATTAAGTATTAGCAAAGGGAAATAGCATTTCTGAATACCAATTATGTAAGACTAAGTAGAAACTAATGAATGGAATAAAAGTTTGTCTTAATATGAGAAACCCTAATCTAGGTGACTATACACTAGGAACATTGCAAAAAAAAAAAAATACTCCAAATAAACAATATTTTGTTTCATCGAAGTAGTTATGCTTAGTAAGTAGTTATGCTGATAATGTTTATGTATATATCATACATATATGTAACACTTAATGTATTTATATGTATATCAGAAATCTATAACAACTTTATATTTTTATATATACACACATACATCTCCCATCTGAGTATCCTTACAAGTTCTTCGGTCTATCATTTTTTATGTTAATGCTATTTTTTCCTCTTGCATAAACTACACTTTCTGAAATAATGGGAACATAGGCATTATTTTTAATAGAAGCACAATTTGTAGTATTTTTATCTATATAAAATAGAGTATAAACTATTTTAAAATAGAGATCATTATGATAAAGAAATGCTTCTGTGTCACTTTTCCATAAAAATATTAGTAGCTATTTTTTATTGCATCAAATATCTATTTCACATTTCAAGATGATTACATACATTTTATAGTTTCTTTATATACTGATATAATGAATTGTGTTTATAGATTTCACAACAATAACAGGAGTAACCACAATGATAATAATTTAAAGATCTTCATTTTTTAGTTTAAACTCAGCTTATATACACTGTACTATTGTTAATCTACCATCTTATTTCTTTCAAAAATTATCATTAGACTGTTATAACATTTAGCATCTTTCTTATAGTATCTTTAAGATGGGATAGACATTTCTTTTGTGAGGCTTTGTTCAGGTAATTTGTCTTTATATCTTTGCCTTTGTTTATGGAACATCCGTTCTTTCTCTCTCTGGCATCTCTGCCTCCATGACTACCCATCCAGCCAGCTACTTTGAACTGGGAAACTGCAACTTTCTTCCTTGGAGCTGAAAGTTCTAGTCGGCTTCAGAGGGTAAAACACTTGGAGTTAATCCAAGAATGTGTTTGTCACTCTAACAATGTTAACAACTGGAGATTTCCTTTACAGTGCTGTCATCAGTTCTTTTCATCTTTTAAGTATGTTCATGAAACACAGCTTTTCTGACTATAAAAACTTTAATTCTTTGGTGCTGAAGTGACTGGGGAAAAACTCACACACACAATTATTAAACACAATGTAAGTTTATGAACACAAATCATGTGTGCACCCTTAATACCCCCTTGCAGCACATGGTGAGTCCCTGGTCCACTCAGTTTCATTCTCTCTTTCTCTCTCACAAACTATTTCTCAACTTTTTCTCTATTCATCAAGCCAATACCTCTTCTTCCATCTTCATTCTTTATTTATGCCTTTGCTTCTGCTTCACTGTAGACATAACTGAAGTCAGGAGAAGTGAAATTAGACCCCTCTTCCCACACCAATCCATCCACCATTCTTTCTCCTGTGAACTCCAATAAGGTCTTCCTAACTCCAAGTTCCTCTGACTTGTCCTCTGTAGTTGGTGAAAGGACTTCAGCAACCATGAGACATGGTTTACTTAAAGTATACCAGCTACTGTGTTGGGGACTAATCTAATTACTATGTAAGAACAGACTCAGTTGGAGGGTCTGTCCCATCCAGAGGTTCAGTTCTGTGAGTAAAGCATGGTAATAGATACTTGGGTTTTGGCTCACATAAGGTCCAAGAATTGTGTTGTCACTACAGACTGAAAGAGAATAGCAGATGCTCCTGGAGGAGATGCGAGAAGCAAGCATACACACAGACTGTCACTTTAAGACATTTGGTCTTGGGAGTCTCATTTGGTCCTTTTATCTTCTCAGTGAGGTTTTGACAGTTTATAATCAATGGCCCTAGAACTGCAAATGTTCCAGATGTGTCCAGTCTTCTAATAGTTTGGCACTTGAGCATGTGCCAAACCTATATCTGTCTTCTCAAGCTATGTGGCATCCATAAATCAACATCCTAAATTAAATACGTGCTGTGTAACAGATAGAGAAAATGTCCTCATAGTTTTATATGTCCAGATTACCAAAAAGACTGAAAAACACAAGTCTTCTCTTAAGAAAATACATGTATTGTGGAAGAAAATGTACTCTATTGTTATTGCCTTTATTTAAAAAAACAAATGCCATTATTCCTAAAGCTAGTGACTTGTCATAATTTTCTTTGTATATTTATTTATACAAAAACATAAAAGAATTTTGAGCAGACCAATGCCAATGTTTTTTACTCTAAATAGAACTAAATTACTAGATAGAATTCCATGTATTTCCAACATGATTAATATTGCCCTAATAAAATTATATCAATGTAATTCACCACATGGTATATTTAAACTCTTGTGATTCAAATCACTTTTTTATATGAACACTGTGCTATGACATTATCAAGATGAAGCAGACTTTGAAAAAATAATAACTTAATTCCTTTTTAGCCACAGTTTATGACAGAAAAGAAAGGAAATAGAGGCATTGATCATGCTTTAACTGGTTGGCACATTTCCTTTGATTGCCATTTCTCAAGGTGATGAAAATGCCCTTTCATTTTTGCTGATCTGTCAATATACTTTTTGAATGTTGCAAACTGCTCAAAGGAATTTGACATCTAAGAAGATGATGAAAAATTATCTTTCATCTAGCTGTAATGTTCTTACAATTCTGAAGAACAGAACATTTAAAAAGGGTATTTAAATACCTAAGCCTGAAATCTGCATCACAGCCACCTCTGAGTTTAGGAATATGCTGGACAAGAGGGTCATAAAAACCCCTACAGTCTTTTTAAAATTCTATTTCTGGTTGTTTTCTTTCTTCCTCTCGCTCTCTTTCTCTCTCTCTCAACCTCTCTCTCTTTCTTTCTTATTTTTTATTCAACTTGTCACTACTACTAAAGGCCAAGTCACCTTTACTCTTAAAGTGGTACTAATGGATCAACACTTAATGTGCACATAAGAAAGTAATATTCATCAGGGATTGGGCAGGTGGGAGCGGGGTGGAGGGGTTGGGGAAATTCATACCTGATGGGTACGGTGCACACCATCTGGGGGATGGCCACCTTGTTGATTTGACTTAGGTGGTGCAAAGGCAATTTATGTGATCAAAGTGTTTGTACCCCTGTAATATTCTGAAATTTAAGAAAGAAAAATTCCCACACACAGTCTACCTGGAAGAACCCTTCAAATTGCACCTTCCCTCTTCCGATGGCTAAGGGAGGCCCTCTTGGCTATTCACTCCATTCCTATCTCTTCTATACCTTACTAGGGCTGGTTCTCAAAGGTGAGATTTGTCTCTTCGTATTTACGTCCTGGTTGCATACTCTGTCAGAATTTGGTTTTCCTTTCAACCCTAGGCTTTGTTTTGTGGGCTAATTTTGGCTCCATGTCCTGCAGCCTGTCCTTTTCCAGTGAGTTTACTAAAATAAAAATAATGCAATTTTAATTAATTTTTAACTATCAAGCCATGCAGTATTAATATAATCCTATACACTATAGATTTGAGAAGAGAGGTGATGTTGTCCAGCATCATACCTTATTGAATTTGGCACTAAATATTACTGATTAGGCTAATATCTAAATATTTATCTAAGCTCTGTCTTTAAATAATTTTATTCCCTGCCAAACTTTAAATGCCATCTACCTGCTCATGACTTCTTTTTTATTAACTCTGAACTCTTATTACTAACTGAATACTTCATACTTCCACTTGGCTCTTGTATATCTTAAACATACATACAATTCTTACTTGTTCATTATAACTTAATTAAGCTGGAAAAAAATACATGCAAGACTAGTTTCTGTCACCTTTAAAATCCTCCCTCATCATGGCATACAAGCTCATATGTGGTATGAGTTTTTCCTTCAGTCACTTGGTGTATGCCACAAACTAATTACTGTGAGCATAAATTGATGTAGCGGATATTGATAAACTTTTTACATTTTTGAAGTATGCATTAATGTAATTTCTTGTTTATCCATAAAGGAGGGAATTGTCTTACTTCTGGATTTCTGCTTAACGCAAAGCATTAGTATATGTGCTCTTAATAGAATCAACTGAAGGCTGATCAGAGAAATGGAAAACCAAGAACATAAAACAATAATGTAATGGCCAATCCATATTTCCTGAGAGGAGAAGGAATTGAAGAAGATTTTGGCAGTATATTATTTAATGATATAGGCCAAGTAAATTCCTCAACACCTAAAAATCACTGATAGGAAACATCTGATTATTCACAGCACTTTTTTGTTGTTAATCTTGATGCTACTTCAGTGTCAGTAGAGAGTCCCAAGTATGTTTTTCTTCAAAATTTTAGAAAAGCATTTTTGACAAGGAAGGAAGAATTGAGTGAAATTACTTGAATATCCACTTTATTTGATGGAATTGAACAATTTTAAAATATTAATAATTTAGGGTATTTCTCATGAAATTAATATGCATATAAATATTTCAATACAATTCAAAATCAACTTACATATTTATAAAAATAATGCAGTAAAGTCTATGTGTCACTCAAATGAACTAAAAACAAAATAACTTAGAGTATTCCATTAGTTTAAGCTTTCTAAAAATTATCTCAGATTTAGGTCAAAAAACACAGCTCCTTATTACTTTACTTATGTAACTTATGTGTCCTCATTAAATCAGAGTTTTCTGAGTCTCAATCAGAAGGCTTGAAAAGCCAATTTATAACAATTCTATTCAAGGTCCTTGTTTCACAAACATAATGCATGCTCTGCAAAGAATGCATGGCCTTTGGTCAATTTGCTTCTAAATTTGTAGAAGTTGGGTAAAACCATTTGACTGATTTAATTTTAAGAAGGCATCAAAATATATTTTCAAATTTTAATATATGATAGGACTTTGGAAATAATACCAATTTTTCACATGTTATAAAGAATAATTATGTATATTATAGACTGCTCTCATATTTTGGAAAAAAATTAGAAAATTTCAAATATTTTAATTGTGATATTATAAAATACAACTTCATTAGCATTAGCATAACTCAACAATGGGTCTATTCTCACAGTTGTGTCCCTAAGGGATTCCACTGTAGTATGCACATGCCCTAACATAATAAATAAATACATTATTATGTAGTCCTAGGTGCTTTAAGTGGTCAGATTTTCCTTCTTATTATTAATGATGCTTTCCTCGATGGTTATTTTACACATTTAATTAGTAGTCACAATTTTGAGAATAACAACAATAAGACATTAAACCTAAGCAATACCAAGTATGATACCTAGGAAATTCAGAGAGTGAAAAGGAAAAATAAGGGCTATGTAAAGTCAGTGTAAATAGAAAAATAATAATAAAGTTTAAGTTTACTAAAGATATTCTATTTGAAATTCAGGCATGTCGCAAGTTAATACCACCACAGTCACATGCTTCTCCCACTAAGAAAAGAAATAAAAGAAGCTTGTGTGAAATTTGGCTCTGTGGACCATTATTGGCATGGTTACCAAATATTTTAAAGATGAGGAAACTCTGTTGTGAGATATACAAAAGTCCACTGAAGTTACTAATTTTACAGGATTAATACTTTCTTAAATATTCACTTTTCCTTAGAATTCAACTCTATTCCTCCCACTTCATATATCTTCCACATTTGTATGGTGTTTTACAGTCTAAAATTTGCCAGCTCCTTTTACCGAATGGGAATTATGGCTTAGAAAAGCAGCTTGAACCACATCACCCTGCATTTAATAGCAAAAACTTCTAGGTTGTCTAATTCGTCTGACTCTAAATACCCTTTTTGATTACACAGCATATTTCAGCAAATCATTCCACTTAAAACCTTTGATCATTCTTTTGTGGCAAGTTCTGATCTTACTGAGTTTTGAGTTTGGAAGAAGCTAATGCTTCTTGCAAATTTGAATACAAATATAAATTTTCAAATTGTAAAGATGTGCCATGTTATTTTTTTCTTCATAGATTCATTTTTTAATGGAAATATCAAGATATAATTTACCTACAGTTTAATTCACCCATTTAAAATATACAACTTAATGGACTTTATTATATTCACATATATTTACCACCATCACCGTACTCAATTTTGGAACATTTTCATCAACTTCAAAAAGAAACCCTATACCCATTAGCTATCACACCACTATATCCCTATCCCTCCCATAGCCATAAACAACCAATAATTTTCTTTCTGTCTCTATGACCGGAAATGCCTATTATAGACATTTCATATAAATGGAATCATATAATATGTGGCCTTCTGTGGCTGTCTTCTGATGGGCTAGTCAGGTATGCGAGCTGCAAATATTTTCTTCCATTCCATGAGTTATATTTTTATTTTATTTAAAATGTTCTTTGGGGGAGGGAAGGAAAGGGCAATATACATAACCTTAACATTTGTACCCCCATAATATGCTGAAATAAAAAAAAAAATAATAAAAATGTTCTTTGAAGCACAAAAGATTTTAATTTTTTTTTTTTTTTTTTTTGAGACAGAGTGTCACTCTGCTGCCCGGGCTAGAGTGAGTGCCGTGGCATCAGCTAGCTCACAGCAACCTCAAACTCCTGGGCTCAAGCGATCCTACTGCCTCAGCCTCCCAAGTAGCTGGGACTACAGG
>CAUYRT010043038.1:0-21741 GCA_963574885.1 Lepilemur ruficaudatus | reverse complement strand
CCTCAAAACTCACCATCTTCCCTTGCAGGTCTGTTTTACTCTTTCAAAGTCCATTTCTTCAGAACCTGACGGCCACCCTGGATCCCTGAGCTCACTCACGCCCCCCACACCTCCCAATCCTGTTCATTCCACCTTCCAGTTTCCTAATTTTTCTTTTCGTTATTTTTAAAATTTTTTTTATTTCAGCATATTATGGGGGTACAAATGTTAAGGTTACGTACATTGCCCCTGCCACCCTTCCCCCTCCAGTCAGAGCCTCAAGCCTGACCACACCCCAGACGGTGCACATCGCACTCCTTATGTATGTATATACCCATCCCCTTCTCCCCACTCCCGTCTGCCCGACACCCGATAAATGTTGTTCCTGTGTGTCCACTTAGGTGTTGATCAGCTAATACCAATTGGCTGGTGAGTACATGTGGTGCCTGTCCATCCATTCTTGGGCTACTTCACTTAGTAGAATGGGTTTCAGCTCCATCCAGGAAAATACAAGAGGTGCTATATCACCGTTGCTTCTTATAGCTGAATAGTACTCCATGGTATACATATACCACATTTTATTAATCCACTCCTGTATTGATGGGCACTTGAGTTGTTTCCACAACTTTGCAATTGTGAATTGTGCTGCTATAAACATTCAAGTGCAGGTGTCTTTTTTATAGAGTGTCTTTTGTTCTTTTGGGTAGATGCCCAGTAGTGGGATTGCTGGATCAAACGGTAGATCTACTTGTATCGCTTTCAGGTATCTCCATATTGCTTTCCACAGAGGTTGCACTACTTTGCAGTCCCACCAGCAATGTAGGAGTGTTCCTATCTCTCCGCATCCACGCCAACATTTATTGTTTTGTGACTTTTTGATAAAGGCCATTCTCACTGGAGATAAGTGATATCTCATTGCGGTTTTGATTTACATTTCCCAGATGATTAGAGATGTTGAGCATTTTTTCATATGTTTGTTGGCCATTATTCTGTCTTTTTTTGAAAAATTTCTGTTTACGTCCTTTGCCCACTTTTTGATAGGATTGTTTGATTTTTTCTTGCTGATTTTCCTGAGTTCTGAATAGATTCTAGTTATCAGCCCTTTATCAGATGTATAGCTTGTGAAAATTTTCTCCCATTCTGCCGTTCTGTAGGTTGTCTGTTTTGTTCTTTTTATTAAACAATAAAAATCCTCATTCATTTGTGTGAATGAAGGTTTTTTTTGTTGTTGTTGTTTAAAAGACAAGGTCTTGCTCTGTTGCCCAGGCTGGAGTACAGTGGCATGATCTTAGCTCACTGAAGCCTTGAACTCCACCTCAAATCCACCTCCCTCAGCTTCCTGAGTAGCTAGGATTACAGGTGAACACACTCAGCTAATTTTTGTTTTTGTTTTTGTCTGTATAGACTGGGTCTCGCTATGTTGCCCACATTGGCCTCGAACTCCTGGACTCAAGTGATACTCCTGCCTCAGCCTCCCAAAGTGCTGGGATTACAGGCATGAGCCACCACACCTGGCTGTGAATGAAGTTTTTAATGAACTTTAAGAAGAACTTTTTCCCCCCATTTTTATGTATAGTTATAAAGGTGGGACTCATACAAGAAACTTCATAGTAAATTCTTTTTAGAAACTGCTATCAGGATAACATAAAGGGCTAATGGAGGTGTGGGGAAAGTGAGGCCTTCATACACCTCTAAGAAAGCCTTTGTAGAGGGCCATTTGATGATGAGTGGAAAAGACTTTGAAATTCCAATCTTCTGACCAATCATCCTGCTTCTAGGATAAACTCTAGGAATTTTTGCTAAGGAAGTAGTCAGGCATGTGAGCAAAGAGATACGTAAAAGGATCCTCATCACAGGACTGTGTATTATACTAAAACCCTGGAAGCAACTAACAGTATGGGATTGATGAAATAAATTACGGTTCCTGCTGCACTGGGACACTATGCTGCTGTTAAATAATTATACAGAACAATTTTAACCCCAAAATGTCCATTGCATGTTGTTAAATGAAAGTGGCAGTTGGCATAGCCGTTTATATATTAATAGTTGACCCCATCAGAAGCACTGATACACAGGCACCAAGACGTTGTTGACAGTTGTCTCTGGATTGTGAGATTTGGATAGTTTTAATTTAATTTTGTGTGTATGGTGTTATTTTTTTCTGCAGTTATTATGTAATTTAAAAGGAAGGAGAAATTTGCACAGGGAAAAACATGCTTCTTTTTCTCAGAAAAACAGAGAATTATATAATATAGATCTTCGTTTATAATGTAATCCTCTAAGGAAGTCCGCGGCCTAGCGTGTATAATTTTCCATTGCTATAACTCTTATGCCATCTTCTGGTCTAAATACAATTCAACTACTTGGGAATGTCTAGCATCAGCAGTTAGCACTGTCATACTATTTCAGAGACTTTATTCATCCTGTTTATGATTCAAATATCTCTTTGCATATCAAATATAAAAATTTAAGTTGGCAACTTAAAAGCTTTTGAGCAGATAAAGCAAGTTTCAGTGTAGCAGGAAGAGAACATTGGAAAACCTTCTCAAAATGTAACTTCAGAAATAGATTGAAATAAATATATTCTTGAATTAATCTACATAAACCTAAAATACAGCATTAATGCATTTCTAAATATTGATTTAGATACATTACGGAAAAAGCATAGGACTTGGAGTCAAAAAGTTTGGATTTGAATGTCATCTCTGCCATTAATTTATTACGTAATCTTCATAAACTCACTCACCTTTTTATTTACTTATTTCTTTCCTATTAAATGAAGATAACATCTGCCTTTCTCAACTACCTCTAACTCTTTTCCTTCTTTATTTTTGAACTTCTAAGTTCTTACAAATCAGTATATATTGCTGTCTGCCCACTAAGTATATAATAAGTGATTTTAGTTCAGAAAAATAATAAGCCCATAGCTTTCCAGGATAGAAAAGAAAATAGCTGTTCGGAGTTGCCTGATACTCTTGAATTTAAAAAAAAATATATGCTACCACTCCACATATGCTGAGATAAAAGGTATGAGAGTTAGTAAAACAATATTCTCTGACTGAGCACATATGGGGAATAATCACAGACCTGAAGAAAATGAGATTTCAAAAGCACCAAAATTGAATGAAAGAGATGTTGTGGAGACCTAAGAAGATACAATATTAGGTTCACTAATCAGAATAAAAGATCGCTGTTTCCTGGTGATTGTTTTCAAAGCTAAAGCCTGCAAGGATAACAGCTCGCAGTTCCCAGCTCTGTGTCTGGCACAAAGTGACTCTTATCCCCAGCTTCTAACTGCTGAAAGTAGACTCTACTTTCTCCTAAGAACTGTGAAGTGTTTTGCCCCTTGCTCCTGGCATCCCCTGTTGCTTCAGCTGGGATAACTGTCATTCTCCATTTATTTTGGAGTGTGTGGGATAATTGATCAATATTTGTCCACCCATGTTTTGAATCACCATTGAAACCCCAGAACCCAGTGCAGTGCTTGGAACAGAGTAGATGCTCAGTAAATACTTTTGGACCAATGATTGAATGAACGTAAAGAGTAAAAGAAGAGGAGGTTTAAAAAAAAAAGACGACAGAGAAGAGGAAAGAGCTTCTGCATTCAATTCATACAATTATGTTTCTGGTGGCCACAATACTGCAAATGTCCTGTTTCAACTCTTTTTATGGATGAAATAGGCAATTTTTCTTTTTTAAAAAAAGCAAATTTTTTTCCCGAGGGTGAAATTTAAAAGTATAAAAATTACAAAAAATAATACCAATTATCCACCTCCAGAATTATTCCCCATAATATCTTGGCATATTTGTTCCCATTGTGTTCTATGTGCGTATACTTTAAAAAAATAAGTGCTATGAGCACACTGTTCTTTTCTTTCTAAAATTTCTTAGAAATACATAATTATTAAGGTAATATATATTTATTAGCTGAATTTAAGAAAGCAATTACTTTAGATCTGTGGTGACCCTTGGTAACTTACAGACCTATATTCTACGACATCAGCTTCTATATGTAACATTGTAGCCACGACACTCCAATAAAAAGTCACAATGGCAGCACTCAATTGTCAAGAAAAGTTTAATTTGTGATCTACATTCTGTCTTCTATGATGGAAAAAGGTGTAAAAAACTTTATATGGAACAGTCAGTAGGAATGTTTGACTATTAAACTTCAGATTTTATCTAAAAACAGTTTAGAAGCAATTCCTTCACTATATTGTATTTATAACTGAAGTTGTGCCCTTGAGATTTTTATATAGAGAGGAAAGTAGTGACTTATTCAATATCCTGCCAAAAAGTTGACATTGGCTCTACTCACTGCTCATTTGACTGAAATAAACAGTTCGCTCACACACGTTAATTAGGATGTTTCACTGAACTGATCAGTGTTTGGCTAATTGCCAAAACATTTCAAAACTCTAATTTTAGCCAGAGGTGGTAGCATCCTGTATCATTTCCCTGGGGTCTTGAAAGACGATGATTATGATCCATCTGGCATTGGTGCTGACAGGGTAGATGTTCTGGTCCACTCGACCAGAAGTAACCCAAGTGACCTTCAACTTCTCATGGGTAAGTGTCTAGTAAACTGTGGCAAATTATTTTTTTAAAAGTTTCCAAACATGGTGATATAAATATTTTGTTAATAATTTAACTTGTCTACATTTTTAAAAAAATATAGCTTCAACTTTTGCCTGTTACTAGTTTTATAATCTGACGCCTTGTACTATATATTAGCAATAACTCATCTATGCATAATCTAAAAATATTCTTAGTTGCACTTATCATAATG
Organism: Lepilemur ruficaudatus; assembly: GCA_963574885.1. NCBI lineage: Eukaryota > Metazoa > Chordata > Mammalia > Primates > Lepilemuridae > Lepilemur > Lepilemur ruficaudatus. The sequence continues at coordinate 16,973 of CAUYRT010043038.1, read as the reverse complement.
AGAATAATCTACACAATTTAAGTTTTAACTTTTAAAATTATTTTTGTTTATGCCTTCATGGAAGCTTTATTTTCAGAAAGGCATTTTTGAAAACACAATAGCTGACATTCTGTATTTTATAATGTACAGGTATATCCTATTTCAACAGTGAGTATCTCCTTATATCATTATTCTCTTTTAAAATATTTTATTACATAGGTAAAAGATGCTTTCCTCCAGCTACTGCTGAATACCTTCTAATAAGAAGACTATAGATCAGAATATATTCTTCTGTTTCATAACCAAAATATGTGAGGGAAATTGACTTAAAATTGCATTATTTTTATTTGCCTCTCTAAGTTAAAGGATATATGAAGATGTTTATTTAAAAAATTCTCTGTTAATATCAGTGAAGTCTCGTTTCTATCATTCAGAGAAAGAACAAGCATCTGTGTCTCTATTTAAGACATCATTTCACAAAGTGTGACAAGTAGAATAAGATCATAAAATAAGTGACACTGACAGAGAAGGGAATTAGTCCTGGTTGCCCTGGACATACAATTAAGAGACGGTGAGTGCAGCTATTTGATCCAGTTTATTACCCTCCTTTAGGTCAACTTGACTCATTCCAAATTCCCACAATCCATTCTCCATACCTGTCTTCCGACCAATGGCCATTCCTGTGCTGATTAATTTCCCTGCCCTGACATTCCCCAGGATATCAGAGCAACTAAAAACAGTCGCTTGTTTGTGATGAGGTCCTACAATAGCAGCTACGTCAAAAGGAAGCAGTATAGACATATATTTGAATGACAGTTTGGGAAAAAATAAGCTAGATTGAGCGGTACCCTCTAGTAAAACTAAGTATACTGGCCTGTGTGTAATTTGGCTGAGATCCACATTGTTTTTTTTTTTTTTTTGACTGGACCTCTGCCCTGATTCTGCAGCACTGCCCCAGGCATCTGGGTCAAAGAACAGAGCCTTCATCTCTCTCAAAGCAATCAGGGACCAGAGAAGATTAGCAGTCACCAGCAACAGAGCCCTGGACTAAACACTGTGTTGATGAGATAAGCCCTTTTGCATTTGAGGAAACAAACACACAAAAAAAGAAAGCCACCATGTGTTTTTGTTTTCACAAATTCATAAGCATGATACCAACTCACATTATCCAGAAATGGGGATAAAATCATAAATCACACAATGAACATGGCTAGAATTTTCTCAGCTGCCACAGCACTGGACTCCAACAGGCCTGGGTAAAGCAGACGCAGGCATGACTCGGTGCTGAGCACCTCCCCGGACATTGCTCACCCACCTCTCACGAGCTGGATATTCAGTGCCACAGTCCGTCTAGTCACTGGCTGAGATCCTATTCTAACCTGGGGGACTTCCCTGAAACATTTTACCTTCATGGCTAGGAGCACTGCCGTGGCCCACAAGCCCTCCTGACTCCATTTTCGTAGATTCTGGACAATAGCATCTGGCTAGACTGAGTCTGTGTTTCCTCTCCCTTCCCAATTAATGCAGTACGATTGATTTCCTGCTGGGTGTGCTCACATTCTGCTTCTTAGCTCTCAAGATCCTCAAACCCAGGCTTGGCCAAAAGAGTCAATCCACATAAAGAGGGATAAGTAAATGTCTCTGTTTTGAATTGTAACATTCCACTCTCCTTTCTCCCATCTGGGTCCTAGAATGCTGTCCTGCAAGCTCACATCTCCCGAACAGGAGATTGGAGGATTCCTCCCTCAGGCCAAAAGAAAACTGTTCTATAGATCACAAAGGAGGAATTCCCCTCATGAAATATTCCCTTAGAAATATCAACCAGACAGAAACATTCACACAAGGATCATACAGCTTTGTAGTGCTTCATTCCTAAGCATGAACAGTGTCTGAAGGTCAGTTGACATAGGAAGAAAGCCTCAGGCATGAAATGCCAGAATAAACAGGGAAAAAAAGAAAAAAAAACTTTCAGAAAATAGTAATAATTTGGGGAAGAGAAAAAAAAAATTAGGAAAACTTCTATAATTAATATCTCCCCAGAGATAAGATATTAAATCCATGGAACAGTATGCAATAAAAAAAAGAAATATTACTTGAAAATAATAAAGACATCCTAGATATTAAAATATGCAGAAAGCAGATGTTTCATAAAGAGATGGATGATAAAGTGGCAAATGTCCCAGAGAGTAGTAATAAAAGAAACAGATTATAGAAGAAAAAAGTAAAAAAAATAGGTTAGTCCAAGAGATTCAATATCCGAACAATAAGAACAGCAGAAAAACAGAATGGGGATAACAAAAGGAAGAAAAAATTTCAAGAAAATCTCTCAGAAACAAAGAACACATTTCTAGCTTAGAAAGGGCCTGATGATGTCTTGTAGAGACAGTAAAAACAGGCCTAGTCCACAGCCTTTTACGGTGAAATAATGAGAGTAAAAGGACCACTGGGTTAAAAAGAAGATCCTAAATGCTTGAAAGCTACAAAAATTTATTTTTTTTTTTAAATTTAAGAACCAAAATGTCATCAGACTTCTCAAGCGGAACACTGAAAACCAAAAGGCAACTTGGCAGTGTCTCCAAAATTCTGAGAGAAAACCATTTGCAACCTAGACTTGTATACTCAGTCATCTATCAGGGTGTAGGGAGGAAAAAATTAGATAAGCATGATGGTTAATTTTACGTGTCAACTTGGCTGGGCCATGGAGCCCAGATACATAGTCAGTCATTATCTGGATATTTCTTTGAGAGTATTTGTGGATGAGATCAACAATTAAATCAATGTGCTTTAGGTAAAGCAGATTACCGTCCATACCACAGGTGGGCCCCATCCAAGAAGTTGAAGGCTTGACTAAAACAAAAAGACTGACCTCCCTGGAACCAGAGGGAATTCTGTAACTGCCAGTCAGCCAGCCAGCCTTTGGACTTGAACTGCAACACTGACTGTTCCCTGAGTCTGGAGCCTGCTGGTCTACCCTGCACATTTTGGACTTGCCAGCTTCTATAATCACATGAACCAAATCCTTAAAATAAATCTTTTTCTATATATATGTGTGTGTGTGTGTGTGTGTGTGTGTGTGTGTGTAAACATTTCCTATTAGTTCTGTTTCTCCGGACCAGAACGGTTCTCTGTTTCTTCTCTTTCACAAATACAATAAGCAATGTATCAAATCTTCATCTTCCATGTACTCTGCTATGGTTTGAATGTGTTCCTCAAAATTCATGCGTTGGAAACTTAATTCCCAATGCAACAGTATGAAGAGGTGGAAACTTAAGAGGTGATTAGCTTAAGAGGTGTTCAGCTTGCCCTCATGAATGAATGAATATAGTTACCTAAGGAGTTGGTTCATTAATGCAAGAGGGGGTTTGTGGTCAAAGTGAGTTTAGCCCTCTCTTGCTCTCTCTCACCATGCGATGCCTTCTGCCATGTTATCGTGCAGCAGGAAGGCCCTCTCCACCAGACGTGGGGCCCTCAACCCCCGGCTTCCTAACCTCCAGAACTACAGGAAATAAATCTCTCTTCTTTATAAATTATTCAGTCTCAGGTATTCTGACACAGGAGCACAAAACGGACTAAAACATATCCTTTCTTGGAAAAATCACTGAAGAGCATGCTTCACCAAAACATGAGGGTAAACAAAGAAAGAGAAAGACATTGTATCCAGGGCATGGGGGATTTCCAAGCCTGAAGGAGGAGAAGGAGGAGGAGGAGGAGGAGGAGTCGGTGGTGAGACAGCTGCGCATCAAGCCCCAGGACAATCCGTGCACCAGGGGCAGGAGTTGTGAGAGCTTCAGAGAGGATGTCTAAGACACAGAGAGAGCAAGAAAGAGAGGCAGGGAAAGAGGAAGAAACTCAGAGGTGAAGGAAGTTTTGACTACTTTGAGAGATGAACAGTTTAGGGACAAATCAATGATACATGCATAGGAAGTAAGCAATTGAAAAAAAGGGATAATAGTTATTATATCTTCTGAGAAAACAGAGAGTAATGTAAGAAAGGATATGTAATCATAGTACCCTACACATTAATAGTTCAGTTGTGATAAGGCAGCCACCAAATTGTGACTTTACCAAAACACATGATTGATAAATTAGGGAAACAGGGGAGAAGGGAGTGTATGTTTAGCTAAATTATAATCTTTCAGAATAGGAAATCAAGTAGTAAAATTTAGAAAATCAAGAAATATTGGTATGAGTATTTTTTTTAAAAGAAAAATGAAGGCAAATACTAGAAAAAATCTGTTTTTCTCTTCCTTGTTGGCCCAATTTTAAGTTCTTTAGCCTTAAATGGAATGTTTAGGCTCAGAGGCAAGAATGCAAATTTTAAAATATTTTTTATGAAAGAAGAGCAATAAGCTATTGCATTAGTATTCCTATAAATTAAATGGATATTCCATATATGCTTCTTTATTCATTGACTGTTCCAATTTAGCAACCAGAGATTTTTTTTTTAAAGTGGATAGTGAGTGGCCCACTAGTCAGATTTAACTTGTCAATGTAATTTATATGGCTTGCCTGGTTCTCTAAAAATTTTAAAAAATTAGTACCTGCATTTAAAATGTGGAAGATATAGCATAAAAATTTTAACCATTGGATTCCCTTAGAAAATTGTAAGATTTGACTACTCTGGGCCCTCATTCCCACATGGCCACATTGGCAGAAGCTGAATAAGGAACTAATTAAATTAAGATTCATCTAAACACAGCTGTAAAAAAGAATGCAGAATCTCTTTATGAACAGAAATGAGTATGTACATGTACAACATACATTAGTAAGTTAAAGAAACCTCCAAAGATACAGATTATTATTGCATGTGGTAGGAAAATGTGTTTCTATTACATATCTACTAAAACATGCACAGAATAGTTGTGCAAGCATACACAGGCAATTGGAATTGTGTGAAGGCAGGACATGGTGTCTGGGGGACAGAAAGAAGTAGACTTTTTCACTTTTTGTGATTGTTGAATGTTGAAGTAGGTAAATACACACATCTTCACAAATAAAAAGAAATTTTAAAAATTCAGAACTTCTTAGCCCTAGAAATATAAACTTGTAGAAATAATATATGAATACATGTATATAACTCTAGAAATATAAATTTACCTCTATGTAGTATATATTCTTATGAATATATAACTCTTTTCCTTTTGATAGAATGTTTTCTTCTGTTTTATTTTGATAGAATGATACAAAGTTAATTTTTTCTTACACTTAAAAACCTCAACCCTAAAAATTCCCACATCTCTCACTAAGATTCCTCCTGGTTATTTATTTATTTATTCTTTTTGGATGTTTATATGCACTGCTGAGGTTTCTTCTATGTCTGCAAAGTTATATCACTCACATTACCAAATCTGCAGTGTCAATGCCTGAGAGTTAAAATTTCCTAATTGCAAAGACAAATATAAATCTGTTTCATAATTCAATGAATGATTCTTTAAATATTTCCTCTACTTGAATGAAATCATTATCATACCAGATTACCAATTTGTTCCCACTTGTATTTGCTATGTTGATAACTAGAAAGACTCTGATTAAGAAGCTCCTGAACGTCTTACAGGACAATGAACTCAGTTTTCTTCTGTGGATTTTTAACCACTTTCTAATCCTTTTATTCTTTGATTTCAATTCTGTTGAATTGGAACTCTCATGTATCTCAAAGGTGAGTAAGTAGCTTTCCTGAATCTTCTGCACCTACTGACTTAGTCTTATTTTATACAGACAAGCCCAGAAGCTGGGCAGAAATGGGAGCATGCACACAAGTGCTTTCCAGATGCCAATGCCAGCTACCTGCTCAGTGAACTTGAGTATTACCGCAGCACTCGAGAGAATCCAACGCCACTGTCAAGGACAGCACTAGAACATAAAGCCAGAGAGTCTGTTTTGGCGGAAGACTTGAAGGGCTTCATTGAGAGAAGAAGGGAAAGAAGAAAGGAGGCTAAAGAGTTTTATTTTCACTCAGTTCTTTGATTTCTTTGTTCTTTGTAGCAAGGCTGAGGTCTTTATTTACAGCTTTTTATTCCTTTTGTGTCACAGTTTACTTCCTATTAAAAGACATCAAAGAATAAAGCAATATCTGAATGGGGTATGATTTTTTAAACTACTAAAATGACAATGATGATAGCTATACTAATTTTCTGGATATTTTAAGTTGGTAGCATATTTTTCTTGATGTAAATGGCAATATTATCATAATAGGAATTTTTAACATAAAAACTATTTTATTTTTGTAAACTGTTGTGGAGAATGACTAATATTTTAACAATTCATATGATCAGTGAGTAGGAACAGTGAGGCAGAGCCAAACGCAGATGCGTGGTGCAGTTAAATATGTTTATAGTGTCTTTTGAAATGAAAATTGTAAAGGAGCTATGTGAGCATATAGAAGCCATTAAAGTAGGGTGAGTCATTAAAAATGATTGAGACTAATATCTTTTTCCTACCTCTTACCTACTTAACTTTTTCTGGCCTCTAAGCTGCTATCGAGTAAACAGTTGCTTTAGACTAATACACTTTCTGTCCCAGATGGAAGGGGGTATAGCATAGAGGTTAATTAATGATGTTGGTTCAGGAGAAAGATTGCCCTAGTTCTGATCCTAGCATGACCATTTGCTAGTTACACGATCATGGGAAAGATCCTCATCCTCTCTGGGGCTGAGTTTCTTTATATGTGAAGCAAGGATGATTAATAGTTACTGCCTAATAGATTTATTAGGAGGATTAAGTATAGTAACAACTCAAAGAACTTAAAATAGTGTCTGGTACATTGTAAGCACTTAATACATATTGGCTGTAATTATTATTACAGCTGGACCCAAAAGAGTTGGTTAATTTTCATGGTGTACCTGACAAAAAAGATAAGCCCAACTTCCCACCTCCTGAAGGGCAGAACAGAGGAGATTAGGCTGTTATAATGTTAACATCCTGTTTTTCAACAACCCTGATAGGGTAACAGTGAGCCCACGGGCAGCTGCTGGGTCTGATAAAATTCTAGTGTCAGAGTTTCTATGGCAAAGATCCCTTCTGCAGGAGGGATGCTGATTTTTCTCCTTTCACAGATGTTGCTTCCATGTGCCCCAGGAAATTTTGATTATATTGATTTGGCAATAGCAAGAACAGTCCAGAGCTATTGGGTAATAGATGGTACTAAGCAAGAAAAATTATGATTTTATATATTATCCAGTTTTACTCATTGTTAGGGTGGGAGCCATATTCTCTTGAGACTTTCTAGATCCTAAACAGAAGCAGAACTAACTTGAACTTCATTTGGCCACATAAGTTTTATGTTCTAGCATCTCTCACCTCTAATTCTGGAGCTCCTGTTTCACGTGTATTAGAACTTTTAATATTGTCCCCCATGTCTCTGAGGTGTAGTTTACATTTTTTCAATCTTTTTGTTCTTCTCATCAGATTATTTCTAATAGTTTATGGGCTTTCTTCTGTACCCTGCTGGTAAGCCCTGACGGTAATTTTTTCATGTCATATAATGCATTTTTCAGTCCTAGAATTTCCTTATTGAGCACTTACTGGGTGCCAGGAGTGACTCTACATGTTTTCCTTACACATTAAGTGGCTTAATTATTATAACATTCCTCACTCACTGTCACTCACTGACTCACACAGAACAACCTCTAGTCCTGCATTCATGGTAAGTGCCCTGCACAGGTGTACCATTTGTTTAAATCTCTTATACTGTATTTTTACTGTACCTTTTCTACATTTAGATATGTTTGTGTATACAAATACTTACCATTGTGTTACAGTTGCCTACAGTATTCAGTACAGTAGCATGCTATACAGGTTTGCAACCTAGGCTATATGGCTGCTAGACCATATAGTGTAGACGTGTAGTAGGCTATATCATCTAGGTTTGTGTGAGTACACTCTATGATGTTTACGCAATCAAAAAATCGCCTAATGATGCATTTCCCAGAATGTACCCCCATTGTTAAGCGATGCGTGACTGGAGTTTCTTTTTTCTTTTGTTTAGCGTTTATAGTGACTATCATGGAAGAGAGCTAGTCTAGTGGGAGCTATTCCTCCACTACCGGAAGACGAAAGTCTGCTTTCACTTTGTCATTAGCTTTCCTAACAATGTCATTACTCTGCCAAATTTATCCAGATCTGTATGCATCCCTCTCTTCAAGATTTGCCTATATATTTAAAAATTTAAAAGATTAGAGTACTTAGTAAAAACATCTTAGAAGAGCTGAAAGTTTGGCGGGGTGTGGTGGCTCACGCCTGTAATCCTAGCACTCTGGGAGGCTGAGGCGGGTGGATCGCTCAAGGTCAGGAGTTCGAGACCAGCCTGAGCAAGAGTGAGACCCCGTCTCTACTATAAATAGAAAGAAATTAATTGGCCAACTAAAAATATATGGAAAAAATTAGCCGGGCATGGTGGCACATGCCTGTAGTCCCAGCTACTCGGGAGGCTGAGGCAGTAGGATCACTTGAGCCCAGGAGTTTGAGGTTGCTGTGAGCTAGGCTGATGCCACGGCACTCTAGCCAGGGCAGAGTGAGACTCTGTCCCAAAAAAAAAAAAAAAAAAAAAAAGGAGCTGAAAGTTTACCTTGTCCTTTAAAAGTTACTCATTGTCGTTTGCCTCCCCAGACTGCCACCAGCAAGTCCTTTAACTTGTCCAGGACCGTGTTTTATATATTATGAGATTGTAAGGATTCTCTCAATATTTATTTTCTGTTACTTTATTTTCTATTATCCTTAATGTCAAAAGAAAAGACACTATTGTATGAATGCAAAATATTGTTGTCTAGATAGCTTTGATGGTGTATTTTAGGAATCAGCAGACTTTTTCTTGAGAGACCTCATAGTGAGTATTTTAGGCTTTGTGGGCCATAAGATCTACATTGCAACTATTCAACTCTGCCATGGTAGCATGTGTGCAGACATGGACCAGTCATAAATGAATGGGCAAGGCTTGTTCCAATAAAACTTTGTTTACAAAACTACATTGTAGGCTAGATTTGGCCTTTGAGCCTTACTTCTTTGACCCCTGGTGTGTTAGTGATTATATTGCTCTTTCTTGCATTTTTCTAAGAATGATTGCATTTATTTAAGATGAAAGGAGATTATTCTCTAATGTCTCTTGAATAAAACTATCCCACCTTCCAAGCTTATTAAAATATACATAATAATCATAAAGATTTTATGGATCATTAACATATTATAACTTCTTTCAATAGCTTAGATACTATAAAATAAAAAAAGTTAAGTGAATTTGTATTTATTTGACATCAAGGCAGATCAATTCTTCAGATGAAAGTATTTGTCAGAAAGAGTTCCTTTGTATGGATTGTAGGATTCATACTCAAGACAGACATTGAAGAAATTACCATGAAACACAATGCAATGCTCATGCATATGAAAGTTTTATTTAAAGTGCAACAATTTCACCTACCAAATCCTAATGTAGATTCCCTTTCACAAACTTGGCACGAATAAACATAAAGGAATTGAAAACAACTTTTTACTTTTATTGTATACCTGTATAAAGAACCATCATGAAAGATTCTAAGTGTGTAAAACAAAATTGCTGTGCCATAGGAAATAATGCAGAGTCTAACTAAAAAGAAACCATCACTTCACTCTGAAGGAGGATTTTTTTTTTTTTCCTTCTGAAACTTAAATCCTTCCACAGGCTTGGACACTACAGCTGTGAACTCCTAATTTTAAGGCCTCTTGGCAAGTGGGTTTCTCCAGCTGTGAGATGTCCTGCCAAAATTTGGAGAATAAGAGAGTAAGGTACGGGGTAACAAAAATAACAGATTTTTGTATTATTTGCCCCATCCTTATTTACCTAACTGAATCTCTCATCACTGCCTATTTTACATACTTTACCTCTTCTAGATATTTCCTTCCTATTCTTTGCCCATTTTGTTTATTCATAAGCTTATATGTGCTGTTTTCTCTTGCTTAGAATGCCCTACAGACACTCAGTATATTTCACTTTCTGTAGTACCTAAGGTACTCACATCCTTCTAAACCCATCCAATAGACTCATAATTCTACTTTGTTAACAATTTGTGTAGTTAATGCTAATTATTCCAAATATGAGCCTTATTAACACTGAAAAACTTCATAGACCCCATATGACAACACTTGTACTGGTATTCCTTGATTGAGAAATTAATACCCATTGATAAGTAAATTAGTGGGACCCCATGAAATACCTCTGCTTCCCCTCAGGGTCCTGGATCCCAAGTTGGAAAATAAGTTTGAACACTTATGTCACAGGTTTCTTTTTCAGTGTTTTCTTGTGAATGTATAATTTCTCAATTAGATATTATTTTCATAAAAATAACAACTATGTTTTGAACTACTTTATCATCTATATTACCAGTATGGTATAGATACTTACTTTTTATTTGCAGGATGAGAAAATAAATGACTTAATTCAACTGAATTTCTTGTACTGCTTATTGCATTATTAAGAGGCAAATAAAGACATTATACATATACGTGTGTGTTCATGCACATACGTGTGTGTATATATTGCTAAGTAGTGCATTCAACTAGTGTTATATGGGCCAAAATACTTTGTAGAAGTTAAAACAAGTAACTCTACAGACTAAAGGAAAGGAACTTTTTGACAAAGCACCAGAATAATAAACCCCTATCAATGCTTTTCAGGTTTTACAATACATAAGAATCACTTGAAAATCTTCTTAAAAAAGAAGATTCTGATTCAGTCAGAATGGAATGGTACTGAAAAATTCTCAGGTGATGGTGATGATGCTGGTCTGTGGATCACACATTGAGTAGCAAGGCGCTAGTCCACTTAGATTCAGGTCACTTCATTTCCATAGTACCGAAACAGAGTTCTGTCTTGAGACATCAGGGAAAAACAATGGCGAGAATCAAATTCCAGAATTGGTATCAGAATAGATTTAATTAATAGTGTTTTAGTTAACTAGCAAGATAGCCCATTGATGTCCTCCAATCATTGAGTGTTTTTAATTAGCTTCCAAGCCCTCCTTGGCATTCCTTTTTCATTGTCTTCTGCTGAGAATTTTTGCAACTTTTTTGAGTTGCATGTGGTTCTCCCTGGCTATAGGGACCCACAAATTATAGTTGCATTATTTAGTGAATATTATAAAACAAAGTCTTTCTACACTTGCCTGTGAATTGCTCATAACTATTGCTGCTGTAGTTACTATCCTGCTTTACATTTCTTCCTCTTTTTCATTGCACTGATAGATTCTAAATAACAGCATAAATCTTATCTTTCAGCAGGTAATACCATTTTTGCCTACATAAGAAATGATTCCCCTCTCTATGTGAGAAAGGAGGGATAATAAATTTGCTCTATGATTTTGGATAGGAAAGATTAGCTTCTGAGATACACTTTGGAAAATCAGCACCGCTCAGAACCCAAGTACACCCTTCTCACATTGACTCTCCTCATTTCTACTTTAAAATATTCCAGTGAAATCAAATACCCTTAGTAGAGCTGCTGTTTGTAAGAGAACTGGCAGAGGAAAGCAGTTATCTCATCTCAGCTGTCCAGATGAGGTATGAATTTTCCTCTGGTTTAACTCTCTATTGATTGGATATCTCTTTAGCATCTTTCCTGTTCATGTTCACAATTAGCTTATTTACTCATATAAGACAACATCTGAGCACTTGGCAGGGACAAGAGGCATCCTTCATCTGCATTTACACAACACACTGTGGTTTATACTGTGGACCCCACTTCCTATTTTGTGTTGAAGTTTTCTGCTAATTACACATTTGTCCCCATATATACTATACCATGCCATGTTATACCATACCCTGTCAAGCAAGGGCAGGAATAATTTTTTATTAATATTTACCTTTGAATGTGTAGTCTATAGGCACAGCATGGTTTTGGGTGAAAAAACAAACAAACATGAACTGCCACTATCTTGGTAATCTATATGCTTTTGGAAACCGTTAGAAAGTAATTAGGAACATCAAGAACATTTTTTATCTCGTGAAACATTTTTCAATCAGAAAAATAAAGGACATGCTAATGGTGAAAAAGAGACTGTTCATATATGAAATTTGACTGAAAATACATTTAGGTCAGATGTACGTGTGATAGGAAGGACTCAGTTTAGACCATGCACTTCCAGGTCATGCATAGCCTCAGAATCCTCAACCTCCTATATACATATAAAGGATTACATGATCATCTCCAGAGGAATTAATATTAATATTTGAAAAAGAATGCATAATTCTAATGGGACAAAATTCTCTGGGAATTTACCCCCATACACACTCTGGCCACTCATCGTTGGCCTTTCTCTCTTCTTTTTTTACCACCGGCCAATGCTTTAAAATGGATTAATCCAGGACTCTGTCCTTAATCTTATTTTATTCTCTTTCTGTGCTCTCTCCCTGCTCAAGCTCCTTTGGTCATTCCTGAAACTCTATAATGATAACTCATGTTTCCCTGGTCTAGGTCCCTCCCTGAGCCTCAGGCCTTGTGTATCTTTTTGCCTACTAGACAGGATCACCTGAATGTCCCATATGCATCACAAATAAAGCATGTGCAAAAGTTTATGAACCAAGCCCTCTTGTAATCTCCAAGACACCCACTGAAATCATATCCTTCTTGACTATAATCTAGGAGTCATACTAAACTCTTCTGTCCTCATCATTTCTGCTATCCAATCAATCATCAAGTCTTATTGATTAAATTCCTAAATATTTCTAAATTGATCCTTTTTTTCATAGTCACTATAATTACTTTAATCCAGTAACTTATAATTTCTTTCCTGGAACTTCACAATATCCTCTTTGCTGTTCTTCTCACCTTCAGAGTTAACAGTCTCTAATTCATCTTCCACACTGCTTCTACAGGAAACTTTCTAAAGCACAGCTGTAATTTTGTCCCTGTATAGCCATTGAATGGCTCCCCACTAGCTAGCTATAAGGTGGCATCTGAATGGCTTATCAATGGCCTTTGTCCTCTTCTTTAGCTTTATCTCCTGTTTCTTTCCAATCCGCATTTCTTCCTCTGATTATTCACAGATCTCCATTTTTTCTTATTCTTCCAATTCTATGTAAGCTCTATTCTATTAGCTTCAGTCCTTCCCTAGCTGCATGAGAAACACTAGTCATACAATAAGACTGCTTGACTCTCACTTTTCTGTGGAAGGAGAACTGGGTCTCTTCCCGTTCACATTACCCTTCTGTCAGAAACCTGGGTTTCAGCACCAAAGACGTCAGGGTGCAGCCTGCCCTCGGTTCTTGGTGTGCTCTTGGCCAAAGAATGGCTAGACATGCCAAAGTGTCAAATCCAGACTATTATCCTGGTCATCTGACTCCTTTCTTGGAAAAATCACCAGCAAGGCCAATACTATGGAGTAACCTCAGGCAAGGAACAGTTTCACAAGAGCAGCTCTTTATTGTAGAATAAAACAGGTCTTTCTTCGTGAGTACAGAGAGACAGACCAGCTCAGTCACTCACTGACCCACTCACTTCCTCATTTCTAGGATTGTTTCCTTTTATTAGCCTAGTCTGGAGGAGAGCTCTTGGGAGGTGTATGATGTTATCAAATGATCAACAGGTGTCTTCAAAATCTCATCTTCCTGTAGGAGCTCCCTCTAAGAAAGCCCACTTGGGTCGGGTGGGCTGAACTGCAATGCAAATTCAAGCTAATGGCATATTAATTACTCTTAGGTTACTTTAGGTCACTTTCTAAATGCTATATGCCTGGGCTGGGGAATTCCTAGATTGGTAGAACATTCCCTCTTTTCCAGGAGTAGCAGTTGCTTGGGATAGGATTAAGGGTGGGGCAGCACCAAACCGGAGTGGCCGCCCTTATCCTTCTTCCCAGGTGGAGAAATTGCTCGAAACAGCACCAAAGCAGGGCACCCTTGTTCCAAGTAGAGCCAGAGGTCCTAACTATCTACCTACTAATTAATGTAGTTCTGTTATAATTTCACACTGCCATAAGATTACTTTTTTGTTTCCCACACAAGACCATGAGTATTTGACATGTTTTCTAGTATAGAACATCTGCTCAATAAATATCTCAAAATTATTCATGTGATTGTCCAGTCCATTTTAGCATCTTACTATTAATATACTATATTTAATGTGTCTTACCATTCTTGGTCAAAAATAAATTTCTCATTCTAATTTATACATTTATCTAAGCAGCTTCTGAATAAAGACCCATAGCAGAAATTTATCTCAGACATAAGTATCAGGAACAGCTGTGAATCTCCTAAACAATTGGTTTGTTTGTTAATCTACAAACAATGGTTTGTAGTGCTATGAATCTTGAAACGGGTTGTATTTTCCTCTTTGCTTTGGCACTAAAAGAAATTCAGAGTGAAATGTGTGGCTCACTTCTAAATATACTACAGAAATTTGTGATAAAGATTTTTATGTATTAATCTTAGCTCATTTCATGTTCTACCATTTTTTTCTCTTTTACCAGATATTCTCATCTTTTCTATATTTATATGCCTTTGTAAAAATATCAACTTTTAAAATATGTGAAATTAATGAATGATATTTAATTAATCTTCACACGTTGAAATGCTCCATGTTGTGATATTCAACCATTTTTATCCTAATCCTGGTGAGAAAAGTGTTATGAACAATATAATCAATTTCCCACATCTTTGAATTATCCGTAGTGTGTTTAAGCCTTTGTCACGGAACTGATTTCTGAATATGAATATTCACTTTACAATAATTAGTTAAGTTGCATCTATATTTCGTATGAGTTTTTCTAACTGTATCATATTTTATAATATTTTAGTTTTTCATAACTAATATTACTAGACAGATATAAAATTAATTATAAGTATAATCCTAGGGAGATATATAAACAGATTTAGAAATTATGAAAGGATGTATTCAGTATGGTCAAGTAGGTAATTTGCACCAATTCTACAGTTAAGAACAACTAAAAAAGTTGGACAAAAATTGTCTTAAAAAATATGAGAACATTGGAGAGCTACAAAGGTGGAAATGAATCCCTGGACCAAAAGCCAGGAGAAGAAACCCTAGGAAAACAAACCCGATATTTGGAGCACTTTTCTCCAGAGACAGTATTTAATTCTACAAGAGATGTTCAGAGACTGAGAAGGTAAACTGAACTTTCAACAGCAATATGTCTTTAAAAGGATAAAAATTAGAATGTAGAGTCTTTCAAAAAGAGGGAAAGACCCTGGAAATCCCCAGGTTTTAGGTTGAGACCCCCCAAGGGCCACGCCTAAGGATCAAGGGTAAACTGAAATGCTCAGCTCTCATAAGGACGGATGTTCAGGTTTGAATCACCTCTATCCCTCATGGATTAAGGTGATCTGGTAGTGCTTTTGTTCCAATGTATCTGCCAGAAACAAATGTAAATCTTATTTGGGATGAAGATAACTTTATTTTAGACCTCAAATTACCTCTATAATTTTTCAAATACAACAACTGGCAGTGAGTTGAAAAGATCAGGCACACGGAGAGACAAAACTACGTGATGGGAACCCAGAAAAACAATAGACAATGTAACAGATGCTCAGATCACCCAGATAGTGACGCTTCAGACAGAGACACACACTGTTTAAAGCATGAATGATAACAATGTATTCTGGGGTTTAAATCATACGGAAAAGTCAAATATACGACAAGAATAGCACAAAGTACAGCAAGAGTATAATCAAAGTATAATTTAGAAGGCCCTTACGTTATCATAGATCGTGAAAAGTTAAGGATACATACTAACATAACTAGAGAAACCACTAAAAATAAAAGAGCTGCAGATAAAAATTCAAAGGAGGAAATAAAATATTTAAAAAGTTGATTAGTCAAAAAGAAGGTAGAAAAGAATAATAGAGTCTAAAATAAGGTAAACAAATGGAAAACAAGAAGCAAGGTGATTTTTTAAAACCCAAACATATTGATAATCATATTGTAGGTAAATGAACTAGATATTCCAATTAAAAAGCAGGGATTATTAGAGCAGAAAAAAAAAGCAATGCCCAATTATATGCTTTTTACAAGGAAGCTCATTAAATATAAAGACAGATTTATTAAAAGCAAAAATATGAGGAAAATATTATAGTAAACATAAGAAAGAAGGAATTATATTAATAAGGCAGTGTAGATGTCAAGGAAAGGGGTACTGCCAGAGACATCATCATTACATAATGATAAAAGGGTGTATTCATTAAAAAGACGTATCACTTCTATGTTAAGAGTCAGCAAAGACAGCCTGTGAGCTAAATCTGGTCTGCTGCCTCTTTCTTTTTTAATGAAGTTTGATGAGAATGCAGCCATGCTTATTTGATCACATATTGTTACGTATGCTTTAGTGCTGCCAAGGCAGATTCAGGTTGTAACAGAGACTGTAGGACTCTTAAAACCTAAAATATTTACTGTTTGGTCATTTATATTTTTAAAATGACAACCTTGCTATGTACATGCAAACTAATAACTGAGCTTCCAAATGTAAGAATAAAGAAATTGACATAACTAAAGGGAAAAATAAACAAGTCCAACTATTTAGCAATTAGGCAACACATTTATAAATAATCCATAAATTATGGAAAGAAATAAAAGAGAAATTAGAAGATAGTATAAATAAAATGATAATAAAAACACAACCTATCAAAATTTGTGGGCAGTCACTAAAGCGGTACTTAAAAATACATTTTATATTCAAATCCTTTTATTAGAAAAGAAGAACGGCTAAAAATTGATTATCTAATATTTTACCTTAGGAAACTAGAAAAAGATGGCAAATTAAACCCAAAGTAAGTTCAGGAGAAAATAATAAACAGCATAAATCAATGAAATAGAAAATAAATAAAAGTGGCTTTTATGAAATGATTAATAAAATTGACAAACTCCTACTTGGACTGGACACAGAAGAAATAGAAAATCAGAATAACATTATCTGTATAAGAAATTTTTTAAAAAATCAATATTAAAATCTGTTCATCAAAAGATCCTATTGAGAAAATAAATGGGCAATCCATAGGCTTGGAGAAAATATTTGCAATACATA
>CAUYRT010043035.1:0-47526 GCA_963574885.1 Lepilemur ruficaudatus | reverse complement strand
AACAAAGCGACTTAATATGTGGCTTCTTTGATGACTATGAAAAGAAAGGGTTTGCCAAGGATCCTTGGGGAGGGTCATGGTTGGAGGATGCAGTAGAGTAGGCTATAGAGGAAACTGGACAATATAGCATCAAAACCTATAATTCTGACTTTTGCTATTTCTTCCAAGAAACCTATTTTTGTGGTATTTTTCCTTGCCTCTGCAACTAACAGCTTTCATGAAACAGATTTTGTTCTGCCTTTATTATTTATCTGAAAGCCAAATTCCAAAATATATCTCATTCAAATAAATAAGTAGCCAATTACTGCCAAGGAATTTATTTTGTTCTTCTTGTGTCTAATAGTAATAATAAAATATTATTTTTATCCTACCATAAACCAGTGATTTCTATTCCTTTTGAGTTTAAGGACCTTTCCTTTAATATCAAAATGTGCCATTTCTCCCAGATAAAAGTCATTTTATGTTTAGTATCAACTTATTGAAGATATAATTGCAAACACAAAAAGCTATTGTGAATTCAGACATACTCACACCAACATCTGTATGCATTTGATAATTAGCAGCATACAAGTGAGATGTATAATATTTATTCATTCTACTCACAAAGTTTGGTGGAAATATGGATTCTCAGAAATGTCTAAGCCCCCTGTGTTATAGTCCATTTCTGTTTCAACTAATTTAATAAAATTTACCAATATTAATATTCAAACATCTAATAGAACAAATGGAATTTAAAATATATGTTCCATATATAATTAGAATACCATAATGTGCATAAAATAATGCCTTTCACAAAGTAGCCACTCAATAAACATTTGTAGAGTGAATAGATAGACGCTAAAACTCTTGGTGAGGTAGCTTTCTGCAGTGGATAAAACATCCAGGGTTCAGACTTCTTTGGATCCCTTGTTGGCTATAACTGCCCTTGGTCAAGCCAGTTATTATAACAGCTACCTCTTAAGGCTGCTCTGGGCTGGGGTTTTGTATGATATTTTCCATAACTAAATCTTTGCATGTTGTATTCCATAAAAGGTAATTCCCTTTTTCTCTCTTCCTTCAAACTCCTGCCAATCTTCCTCAGGGAGTCACCCAAACTTTCCTTCCCAGGGGACTCCTAATGGGAACTGCATCTTGATGCTAAGAAATATGACACTGTGGAACATACACTCCATGAGGGCAGAGACCCCTTGCATACCCAGAACAGCACAGATCTTGGTATGAAACAGGTGCTCAATATATATTTGTCGAATGAATAACTAGAGGAAGATTGAGAATCCCACATCAGAGGCAAGAATATCAATATTTAAGTAGTTAAGCGACTTAACACTCAGAAAAAAATCCCTCCTGTACTGCAATTATTTGTTTCTCTCTATTCAGTGACAATGCTTCCTTACTTCATTGTCAGTATAAAAACCCTAGGGACAACTGTCAAAACCAGCTCTTCATTTCTGGGCCCCTGTGTCCCTCTGCTTTCTATTCCTCAAATGCTGGCCATCATTAGCAATTCTAAGACTTGTGTTGCCTTTGTAAGATTCCAAATTCTTACTGCAGACCCTACCAAAATGGACTGAAATTGGTTTAAAATTGAGGAAAGTTTAATCCTATTTAAATAAATCCCTGTTTATTTGTTTTATTTGCTCTTTTTTATCTTTGTTTTGAATGTTTTCATACAGTTTTTTAAAAAACTTGTATCACTTGGCAGTATATTTTTAACGATTATAAAGCACTGTTATGGTGAATGTCAAAATATTCGTGGTAAAGAGCAGTTTTTAAATGACGTATAGAACAAGTATATTTCATATGTGAGTTTCATATATTTGGTGATCCAATCAGTATTCCTAATTGGAAGAATATTTTGCAACTCTCTTTCTATTCCCCTGCATGTTCTCTCCCTCTTTACATTGCCATGGTATAGTAACACCCAACCCAAGCCACAGCAAGTGGATACACATTTTAAATAGACATAATTTTGAATGTCTGTTTTCCTTAAAGATTTGTGTTTGTGGCATTACAAAAAAAAACCCCATGTCTTACTTCCCAGTGCTTTGCCAAGAGATAGGCAGTATATAGCAGGCATTTTTAAGGAAGGAAATGTGCAATGCCTCATTGTGTTTGTTTGGAAGATGCCTAAAATTATGTGGTGAACTCATCACAAGAAAAGTAATCGCTCAACAAATATATTGCTTGCACCATGAGGAAAGGAGTATCATGCAAATGAAAAGAAAATGAAAAAGAGCTAACGTGTTCTGTTCTATCAGATGTAAAACATTTCCCAGACATATCTTCTTTTCCTTCTTATCAGAGTAAAAAGTATGTACACTAAAATGCATGAAATGCCCTAATGTTAAGTGTACAATACATGAATTTTTCATATGTATACATTTCAGATCAAGATATAGAATATTTCTAGTATCCCAGAGGTAACCTCTGTTCTGACTTATTTAACAATTGATTAGTTTCGCCTCTTCTTTAACTTCACATAAATGAAATTTTACAGTATGTATTCTTTTATAACTGGCTTTCTCACAAAGCCTAATGCCTGTAGGGTGTATCTATGTTGGGTTGTGTAGCTGTAATTTGTTCCCTTTTGTTGTCCATTCTCCTGTTGTTGGGCATAACTTCCAAGTTTTAGGCTATTATGTATTAAATCTGCTATGAAAATTTGGTATATACTTATGATGGACATATGCACTCATTTATCTTGAGAATATATCTATGAGTGGAATTGCTGGGCGATAGGGTACGACTATGCTTGGCTCCAGTGTATATTCATAATTTTCCCAAGTGCTTAAAACAATTTACACTCCCTCAGCAATATAATTGCTTTACATCTGTACCAACACTCATTATTGTCAGGTTATTTTTTTTCATTTTAACAATCAGATGTTCAGTGGTAGTTCATTATGATTTTAACTTGAATGTCTCAGATGACTAATAATACCAAGCAAGTACCTTTTCATATACTTAGTAGCCATTTAGTTATCTTCTGTTGTGTTTGTTCCAAGTTTTCCCCCATTATTTTACTAACCAAGCACAGCTCTTGATTTGAACTCTATTATCCGAATACTCTATGCTGAGATCTACATGATTTTAGTAAATCAGTCTAATGAGGTTTGTCATGGGTAATAATTTTTGCCTTTTTAAAAGTTTTCTGTGATGTTTTCAAAAGCAATGGTATAAAAAGGACCATTTTTCCAAGAACAGAATTCTATACAGTGGGATTTCTGTCCTGCATATATTATCAGAAGTTTAGTGGTTCAGATAAGATGTCTGGGTTCACACCATATGAGCTTAGTTTATTTACATATCTCTGATGCCTTATCTGTAAAATGGGAATCATGACATGACTTGCCTCATAGCGTTGTGGAGACCATTGGACTTTACCTATATAAAGTTCTTAGAGTGATGCCTAGTACGTGGAAAGCCCTTGATAAGTATGGGCTATTGATAATATTCTTGGGGTACTGTATTAGGCCCTCATTGTGTCTGTTCAATTAAGAAAAGGTTAGTACATTATCCAACAAATTGGGGAAACATTCACATGTCGATCTGGACTACTTAAACATAAACTGGGAGTTTGGGTCTGGAATCTCCAGGACTGGCTGCATGAAATGACTGCTGAAATGATCACTAAAGCCTGCTGTAAATGTTCTTTCTGGTCTATTTGGCTTTGAGGACCCAGCATATGCCTAATGGCTCCATTGGTGTATGAGTTAGGAGGGCCTAGGCCAAATTATACATGTTCATGACTGGTAAATTGTTCAGTGTGGCTCTGGGTAGGAACTAAAAGAATTAGAAGAAAAAGAACAGTTCCCCTTCCAGGCAGCCCGAGACACAGGAGCACTTTAATAAAATAGGAACTTGAGTATAAAATCTACAGTACACTCCTAAAAAGGTTATATATTCAAGGGCATCCAAGTGGCCAGAGAAAGCAAGTCAAATGTGGCAGGGGAAGAAATTGCCTAAGTAAGAGAACCACTTCTCTGCCAGTAACTTACTAGGGGGCCATGGGATTTTTCTCTCATTAAGTCCATCTGCCTGGGCTGGGTGCCTGGCAGCTCTTCTGCTAATGAGAATCTGCTCTTCCCAATACTGGAAGAAATAAGTCTTCTTCTCTATCCCTTTGCATGTGCCAGTGGCATGTCAGAAATAATTTTTCAGGAAAGAGGTGTTTCAAGGCACAAACAGGTATGATCATTCAGTCACCCCGCTCCTTGGCCATTGGATGCAAAGGACAGAGAACAGTACTGACTGTCCTTTCTTTGCTGACTTATTAAATTCAGAAGGGAATTACCTCCTTTATCAGTTGATGCCATCAAGATGTTAGCTTCCCATAAATGCTCATGTAAAAATGTACAATGATTTGCATTTGGTCATGAATTTTTTCAGAATCCATCAAGTTATGGCTACATAGATTTCTTACTATTATATGCCCACAAAGCAGTAATTATTTTTATTTTGCTTAGGGTTTTAAAGAACTTTCTACCACATGGATTTTAAGACAATGACTTTTAAGAATTATTTGGCTTAAAGAAAAGACAGACCTGGGGTCCTTTTTCATATTTTTATTGACCTGGTATAGTAGACAGAATTCTAAAAATGCCCGTTCCCATCAAGATTCTACTCCCTTTTCCCCTAGAACCTGTGATCTGATGAGATATCACTTCCATTAATTCTTTCATATTATATGGTACAGTTGATTTTAAAACAGGGAGATTATCCAGGTGGGCCAGATCTAATCAGATGATCCCCTAAATGCAGATTTCTCTGGCTGATGGCAGAAAAGGAAGTCAGAGAGATTGGAAGCAGAAGGGAGATCCAGCTCTGGCTTGAAAATGGAGGGGGCCACAGAGGAGTGTGGGCATCCTTAATAAACTGAGAGCTGATAATAACCAAGGGAGCATGTTCCTCAATCCTATACCTACAAAGAACTGAAATCTGCCAATAATAGGAATAACCTTGGAAGCTCCAGATGAAAACATAGCTGGCTGATACCTTGACTTCAGCATTGTGAGACCCTAAACAGAACACCCAGCTATGTTATGCCAGACTTCCAAGCTACGGAAGTGACCTAATACATGGGTGTTGCTTTAAGACACTAAATATGGTAATATGTTATACAGCAATAGAAAACTAATATACCTGGTTTGTTTTCACTACGTTCTTTTAAATGACTGAACAATGGATAAGGATTGGGTAGAGAAAATTAAATGGCCTGAGAAATACTCAAGGATTAGCTCAGGTTATTAGAGATTATGAGATTATCTCGCCAGAAAGAAGCTCCAATTGACACCATTTTGCTAGTAATTATGGCAATATAATTGGGGCAAGGATGAAAGAATATCAAGTTTGCCAGTGGGAGCATGAGTTCAACAGGTACTAGGTTTAACAATCATTTTCCCTGAAATTTGAATTATACTGGAAATTTTATTTTGCTTTTTGTGTTTCCCTTTCATCCTTGACTTATGGAGCTCTTCCCCATTCCTGTAACTATATAGCCAAGGTCCAGAGTGACATGACAGCTCAATCAATGCAATTGGGACATGTCTTTGTCACAGAAAACCATTATTAAAGCATATACAGCCTAGGTAGCACAAGGTGTTAGAATAGTGAAACATGAAAAGTAGTGATTAAAAATATTAAATAATTTCCAGAATTACATGAAACTCTAATATGTGACGTGGATCCAGGAATCTTGGAAGAGAAAGAGGATAAAAGAATGGGTCCTGAGTGTATACAACATAGGCTAAAATAAGGAGCTGCTGTGAGAGGAATACACTTATCCATCCCCTGCAGCTCCTAGGAACAGATATGCAGGCCCTCTACTGTGATATGAGCAACCCCCATTGGGCTCTGCTTCCCCAGATATGTCACCAATGTTTCTGGATTTCTCTACACTCATGACCTCTTTCGTCCTTCTTCTGTGGCCAGTAGCAGAGCCCTTCCAGTTTTTAGGACAAGATTTTTTCAGAAGGCTTTCCCCATGGTAATTTCCAAATAGTGCTCTGCTTTCCAAAGCCCTCTCCTCACCAGAGCTGACATCACCTGATTTGTTTGATGGAAAATTGGAGTGTAGATAGACTACTGGGATAGTCAAAGAAACAAATAGAGTGAGTTTTTTTTAGGAATAGGGAAATAGAGAGTTATGGATCTTCATAAACTAATGGATCAATCTAGATATTTAAAAAATCCATCTTTCAAAGACCATCCTAAGCTTACTAAATAATAGAAAATTCTTTATGGAAAAAAATGTGGTTTTCATAACCTGCTAGTATAAGTGAGGTAAAGAAGTATGACATTTCCCCCAGCCAAAATCTTGATGCCCCAAGAAAAAGCCCGGGGCATCAAACCAACGTGATTTATTTTATTATCCTAACTTACAGTGTTTCTTTTGCTGACATAAGATTTTAGAAGATGAATTTTATTGATATTTTTAATTAGCATGCTTTAAAAAAATCTGAAATGCTTCTTGTAATAGATTTTATTTCCTACCAAAGTGAGTGGTTCTGAATTGTCTAAAGTATTGCTCTATCCTTGAACAATCTTACTAGTCAAATTAAATGCTGATTTGAGGGAAAGGAATGAACACGAGAAAATAATTCAGTTAAGTATTGGCTTTTGGCTGTATAGTTTGATAAAAGCAAATTCTTTCTTACTTGCTTACCTTCTACCTTTCTAGTGCAAACCTCTAGTACTAATCATAGCACTTTAATGGGTGTTATAAATCATGTTTATTGCTTAATCTCTGAAAACATAATACTTAAGCTTTCATTTTCGCATGAAGAAGAATTTGGATGATGCCATGAGTGAAACTGTGGCCTGCACAACTTTATTATATGGGCATTAATAAGCAATATTGATTTTAAACAACTGATGTGCTTCCTTGATCTTATATAGCATAGACAAATAAACGTGAACAGCAAGCTCCACGTTTGTCCTGCCCATGGTTTGATTAATCAACTTGGATAGACCAAAGATGACTGTAGGGTAGAAGGTGTATATTTCCTTGATTTGAGCCAAAAACCTTCTTCACCTACAGATCAAAGTACTAGTAAGTTAATGCTTTCATTTCTCTCTTCTCCTTTCCTGATGGCTGCACATGCTTCATATTCCTATTGGGTTCTGTTTCCCAGTCTCTTCCTCTGGGATGGGAGTTATTTATTCATCAATAGAAAGCCAAGAAAAAAATATGGAGAAGTGACAGTAAACTCTATTTTTTGTCTTTGCCTCTTTAAGCCCATAATTAGACACTGTGCAAAAATATGTGTGCAAATGGCAGAGCCATTTTTCAAAGCAAAATACTTTGAACATAGATACAAACAAACCACAGCTCTCAATTCATTATCCTGCCTTTTTGTAATTAACCTAAAGTAAAAACTAGAACAAGAACACACCACAGCCTTTACAACAGTCCACCTGGGGCTTGCCAGACTTGGTGCATTATTAGGTGGCTGGTTTTCCCACAGAGTGAGATAGATGTGCTTTGAAAAAATAATTAAAGGGCTTTCATCTGTTGGGTTAATTAAAACTGTCCATTTGTTTGCCTGTTCCCATGCTTTGCTGTCTTCCTTGTACAATACCTCCATTGATCCTCTGTATTACAAATCTAGTCTAGGCAAAAATAGCTCCTCTGCCTTCCCACCTGACTACAAGTATATACCATTAAAGACATCCCGCTGGAATAAGTGGAGACAGTTGGACAGTGCTCCAGAAGACCACAATTAAATAGTTAGGGAGGGGAATTGCAGTAACCTAAGAAATAAAAATAGCCACTTCAATTGCATGCTTATTATGTACCAAGCCCTATGCTAAAAATGACTTATACACATTATGTTATTTAATGCTTAACACAACTCCATATAGTGAAGGTATTATTATTATAGATGAAGAAATTCAAGCCTATAGAGATTAATTATCTACACTTAGATTGCATGGCCAGTGAGTGGCAAGGACAAGATGAAAACATAGACTTTTTTTTTTTTTTTTTTTGAGAGAGAGAGTCTCATTCTATTGTCTGGGCTAGAGTGCAGTGGCCTCATCATAGCTCACTGCAACCTCAAACTCCTAGGCTCAAGTGATCCTCCTGCCTCAGCCTCCCCAGTAGCTGGGACTACAGGTGTGTACCACCACACCCGGCTAATTTTTCTATATGTTGTAGAGATAGGGTCTCGCTTTCACTCAGGCTGGTCTCAAACTCCTGGCCTCAAGCGATCCTCCCACCTCAGCCTCCCAAAGTGCTAGGATTACAGGGATGAGCTACTGCACCTGGCTAGAACATAGACATTTAAAAATCTGAAGCTGTGTGCTTTATAACTCTGTTGAAGATTCCTTTAATTCCTTTAATTGGTACAAAATACTGTACTTGTATCGACTGCTTATTTGGTAATGGGCACTGTTCTGAATACCTTATGTGATTAATTTAATCCTTTAATTATTGAATTAATCAAACAATGAATGAGGTAGCGACTGTCACTAGCCCATTTTATAGTTTTATAAACTGAGGCAAAAGAAGTTCAATAGCTTGCATCTTCAGAAAAGGAGTATGACAGAGCTGGAATTTGAATTCAGAAAATCTTGCTCCAAAGGCTGTGCTTTTAACTGCAGCCTCTCTTTGTATTACTAAATAACTAATTTGAACCTTCCCTGTGAGAGAAAATTGGGAAACTAAATTTAATTTGAGGAGCCAAACTCAGTCTCATACCAGTCCAGAGGGCTTGAAAAAGGATAACTAGGATATGCAGATGGACATGTAACACAGAAGACTGAGGGTGATATGGTTGAGAAGGAAGGGTTTAACAAAGGTGAAGGCCGGACGGGGTGGCTCACACCTGTAATCCTAGCACTCTGGGAGGCTGAGGCAGGAGAATCACTCAAGGTCAGGAGTTCAAAACCAGCCTGAGCAAGAGCGAGACCCCATCTCTACTAAAAATAGAAAGAAATTAATTGGCCAACTAAAAATATATACAGAAAAAATTAGCCGGGCATGATGGTGCATGCCTGTAGTCCCAGCTACTCGGGAGGCTGAGGCAGGAGGATCGCCTGAGCCCAGGAGTTTGAGGTTGCTGTGAGCTAGGCTGATGCCACGGCACTCTAGCCCAGGCAACAGAGCAAGATTGTGTCTCAAAAAAAAAAAAAAAAAAAAACAAAGGTGAGAAGGGTCCATTAGCATAGGAGCATCCCAGTTGCAATAACCTCACAGCTTTGCCTAGGGAGGCACAATCCTTTAATGGTGTTGAAAATAAGAAGTGACTGTTTACTCTGGGCTTCCACTTTCCTTTCCTGTCATGTGTGTTCCAGGACCTTATAAAAGACAGTGACAGGCACTGTAGGGCCAGGTTTTCACAACTGCAAAACCATGAGTAAATCAGGCAAAATAGGTCAACATTCTCCCTTCACATTAGCTATACAGAGCCTGATATGGGAAGCATGGACAGATGTTGGGTAATGCACAGAGGGCTCCAAACGTTTCTAATTAAACACAAAGCCAAATACAGAAGAAGCAAGAAGAGGAGCAAGTTCAGGGTTCACGTTGGTCATAGAGAAACTCAGGAGTCAAGGGCCATTTTGAGGGGATGTTAGAAATGCATATGCCCCAAAACACATTGGTCCCAACACACATTTGTCTTCAGCTGTGGAATTGAGAGATGCACGTATTTAAGCTAAAGGTTGATTTCAATAGTGAATATTACACTTTATATTTGTATAACATGTTAAATTTACAAAAGACTTGTCCATCCATTGTATTATTTAATTTCCAGAGCAGCCTTCAAAGGCAGGCAGTATTAGATCTCCTTTGCAAAGGAGGCAATTAAGGGCCCAAGCCCTAATGCCAATACCTGACAAAGCCAAAGTTGGAATATAGTTCTCTTAAATTCCAGTCTTAGGATACATAAGGCTGAAAGGGCAATTTGGAGTGAGGGGCAACAGGAGAGCAATGAGAACCTGCTAATAGAGGAGAACATGCCACAAGTCAGGAGGTAGGTATTAAGAGAAAAATGGTGGAAAGCTAAGGACAAACACTATTTTATTTAAGGTGAGGATGGATGGAGGTTTGTGGTTATGCAGATGAAGAAGCATTCACACTTACCTGGTCATTTATCTGGTCAGATCATGGGAGGGTACATAAAAGTAGTAGCTTTTGAGATGGCTAGGATATTCTTCAGCAGAAATGGAGTGGAGAAAATTTCAAGGTGAAAGAGACAACTTGAATGAGTGTGAGGAGATAGAAATTAAGGGCATAGATGAAGAACAATGAATTGCCCAGTGTAACTGTTGCATTGGATATGTGAAAGGGAATAGCAGAAAATAAAGCTGTAAAGGGTGGAGGATAATATCATAGACATCTTTTAGCACCAAGCTAAATAGTCTGTTCTTAATTTATTAGACTTTGGAGAGCCAATAATGGTTCATAAACGTGGAATTAATATAATGCCTGCCTCATGGGTTTCTTGTGAGATTTTAATGAAATGACACAAAAGTGCTTCATAAAAATTATTTAAGAAATTAATGCTATAATTATATTTGTTTATTCATTAATTTAACAAATATTTATTGAAGGTCTATTATATATTAGGCATGGTGTAGGCACTTGACATTAATAAATAAATAAGACATCACTATGCATTGAAGCTCACAGTATAGTAGGGAAAATGAACATTTATATAAGTAATTACAATTGAGTATTCTGAGGTAAATGTACACATGGTGTTATGAAAGTACAGAGGGAGGGTTTGATGAATACTTCCTGGAAGAATCACAGGGGAGATGATATTTGAACTAACTCTTGAATAGCCATAGATCTAAATAAAGGACCTAAAATTATTAAAGTTATAGAAGAAAACATTAGAGAAATTCTTTGATACATTGGGTTAGACAAAGTGTTCTCAGACAGATCACAAAAAGCATAAACCATAAAAGAAAAAATGATAAAATAGACTTTATTAAAATTAAACTGACATCTAAGAAAATGAAAAAGCAAGCCATAGACCTGGAGTAAATATTTGCAAGACATATAAATGAACAGAAAGCTTATATCCAAAATATTAAAAGAGCTCTTAGAATTCAATAATAACAAAATAAACAAAAAAATGATGGGCCAAAGAATTTCATCATACCCTACAAAAGAAGATATACAAATGGCCAAAAAGCACAAGAAAAGATGCTTGACATCATTTGTCATTAGAGTAATGCAAAATAAATCACAAGATATCATTATACGCCTACCAGAATGGTTAAAATTAAGAAGACTGATTATACCTAATGCTGGTGAGAATGTGGAGCACTGAAATCCTCATGTATTTCTGGTGGGAACGCAAAATATCAAAGCCCATTTCAAAATCATATGGCAGTGTATTATAAAATTAAGTATACACTTACCATATAACAAAAAGATCCCATTTCTAGGTATTTACCGAAGAGAAATTAAAACATATCCACACAGAGGCTTATATATGAATGTTCAGGGTAGTATTATTTACAATATTCCAAAATTGAACACAACTCAAATGTCTAGCAATAGTTAAATGAATAAGTATACTGTAGTATAGCTATACTATAAACTTTAAGAGTGTAAAGACTGGTGGTGATCACTAAATATATGTTTACCTATAGAACTAAAACTAAATATGGCTATAAAGGAGAAAGCATAGTATGCAATGGCTTTATGCTCTGACAATGCAGATATAGTACACCTAGCAAAAATTAGACTAGAATGAGAAAAATAAGCTCACTGTCTTATAGTTTTAAAAATTTAAGCTACTTTAAATACATTTTGTTTTAATGCCAAGAGATTAAAATAACTTTTAAAGTAAATAAAGTCCAAGATGTAATATGTCATCTTTCTCTGTAATATTTAAGTTTTCTCTGGCCTGTCTAATCTGATTCCAAACATATATTCCTGTCTAACTCTTCTTCCCTACCCTTGATCAGACATAGGGGAATTTTCATTGCTTACTGTAAAAAAGGTAGAGCTAAAAATTATTATGCAGGTATAAAAAGTGATTTCTTCAAAGTTGATCTTTAAAACTCTTCATTGTTTTGAATTAATTAGTTGACAACTATGAAATGATTGTTCAATGCAAGAATTCTCGATAAACTGAAAGAACTACCAGATTCATATGAGACATAATATTCAAGCCCAGATAATATTATGTTGCATATATTAAAGCATAATAAGAATATTTTAGTTTCTGATTACTACAGGACTACAGAACTAATCATCTTCAAGAACTAATAAAACATCGGTACAAGGAAACAAAATCTAAACACACCATAATTACTACAGGGAAATCTTTGATGAAATATTATTATATACAATAAATGACAATTTTGAAACCTTTCTCAAACTGTGTTTTAATCATGTTTGTCTCCATTAAGCCACTAAGTTAATTAAATAGGCAAACCAACTTGAGACAGGAAAATTGATTTTCTACATAGGACACTCTCAACAGAGTAGCAGACGTAAGAAAAGGATCAATTTTTCTTCATAATGTGCAAATTAAACTGTTCAGAAAAAAATTAACAAAATCCTTGCTCCATTGTTCCTTTCTGTTCTTTTGTTCTTTAGTGACATGTTAATCAAGTAAATATGGCAGGAAGGGAAAATACATCTGAATATTCCTTGTACCTTTCACTTTCAGGAAGTCCCCTGTTTCATTAGAGAAAGCCTCCAACCACTCCTTCCAGCCTCCTCCCTAATGGAGCCTGGGCATTGAGACCTAATGAGTGGATCCCAGCTCCTTTCTACCTACTGAGAAATTCTAATAGAAATCTATTTACCATGGACCAAAAAAAAAAAAATGTAGCTTGTGCATTCCATTTTTTATTATAATAGCCCATTCCCTTGCCTTTCCTTTCATCACAATCTCCCTATCTCCACCCCCACCACCAGGTGCGTAAGGGCCTTATTTTCATTTACATCCCAAAAGAGAAATCAGGAGGACCCATATTTGCCCAAACTTGAGCTCTTTGGCATAGGATTTTATTGTTTTAAGGACTACATCTACGTCCTCTTTTAATCTGGAATAAGTGAATGGAGAGCTCTTTGCTATGATGCTTAACTAAAAATTAAAAGAATATCCTTTTGTGAATTTTGATGCTGAAAAATGTATTTTTGGATTGAAAGTAGAAAGGGGAATTTACCTATGCCCCTTTGCTTATTATGTACATAATGACATTAGTAAAGCTCTTTATATTCCAGAAGATATTTAATATATGTCAACAGTCACAGTGTAGCATTCCCTATAGAGCATATCATTTCTGAGATAATTTTGTACAAGCATGAGTGTATTCTTTACTCTTCTGCTGTTGAATTTGAATAACACCAAGACCTTTATTATTTGTGAAAGCAATATCACTGTTTCAGGAGGGAAGAATTTTTTAATGAATGAAGTCCAAGCAAGAGCTTTTAAATCATTTCAGAAAATATTTTTCTCACACTTTGTAATTACAAACCTGTGGATAGGGAGCAATATGTTTTTTTAGGTGTAAAGATCTGAGTTGTGAAAGATTTCAAAATAAAATTGTACCTGATATTATATTACTATATATTGTAATATTTAGTCATATGACACACAACTATGTTTTGGTCAGTGATATATTGTGTATACAACAGTGTTTCTCTAAGATTATAATACCATATTTTTACTGTACCTTTTCCATGTTTAGATACACAAATACTTACCATTATGTTCCAATTGTCTACAGTATTCAGTACAGTAACATGCTGTACTGGTTTGTGCCTGGGAGCAATAGGCTATACCATATAGACTAGGCATGTAGTAGGCTATACCATATAGGTCTGTGTAAGTACATTCTGTGATGTTTGCACTATGAAATTGCCTAACAACACCTTTCTCAAAATGTATCCCCATGGTTAAGTGACACATGATTATATATAGCCTAATTCCATGTTTTTATATTCAGAAATCCCACGGTAAAATCAGATCTGTTATGAACTGCATGTTTGTATCCCAACAAAATTTCTATATTAAAGCCCTTAACTCCCAATGTGATGGTATTTGGAGATGGGGCCTTTAGGAGGTAATTACTAATAGGTTGAGATAAAGCCATGAGTGTGGGGCCCTCATGATGAGATTAGTGCCCTTATAAGAAAAGACACTAGAGAGCTTGTTTACTTTCTTTCTCTCCCTACTCCACGTGAGCACACAGTGAGAAAGCGGCCGTCTGCAAGCCAGGAAGAGGGCTCTCACCAGAACCCCATCGTGCTGGTACCCTATCTCAGACTTTCAGCTTCCAGAACTATGAAAAAATAATTTTCTGTTATTTAAGCCACACAATCTATGGTATTTTGTTATGGCAGCCCGAGCTGACTAAGACACTAACTTAGAACATATTCAACTAATTTTGCTTACCATGCTTTCCCAAGGCTGTCATCTAGCCACTTTGCTTGTCAAAGCAGAAATCGAATCAAGGGATTATTAAATATAAGTAAGGACAGAGAGTCATCCTGGTGTCCTTAAAGTAGGAGAAGAACACTGCTTTGTTCTTCCTATGTGTTTCTCTCCACACATACAGGCATACCTCATTTTATTATGCTTCACTTTATTGCATTTTACAGATATTGCATTTTCTACAAATTAAAGGTTTGTGGCAACCCTACATCCAGCAAGTCTATTTTTCCAACAGCATGTGCTCATTTCATATATCTGTGTCACATTTTGGTAATTCTTATAATATTTCAAACTTTTTCATTATTATTATATCTCTTATGATGGTTTGTGGTCAGTAACCTTTGATTTTATTATTGTAATTATTGTTGGGTGCCACGAACAGTGCCCATATAAGATAATGAACTTAATCGATCAATGTTTGTGTGTGTTCCAATTGTTCCACCAACCAGTTGTTCCCATCTCTCTCTCTCGCCTTGGGCCTCTCTATTCCCAGAGACAAAAATATTGAAATTAGGCCAATTAATACCTCTACAATGGCCTCTATGTGTTCAAATGAAAGGAAGAGTTGCATGTCTCTTACTTAAAATCAAAAGCTAGAAATGATTAAACTTAATGAAGAAGGCATCTCGAAAGCCAAGATAGGCTGAAAGCTACGCCTCTTGCACCAGACAGCCAAGTTGTGAATGCAAAGGAAAAGTTCTTGAAGGAAACTTGCTTCAAATGAACACATGAATGATAAGAAAGTGAAACAGCCTTGAGTGAATAAAGTTTGAGTGGTTTGTATCAAAGACCAAACCAGCCACAACATTCTCTTAAACCAAAGCCTAATCCAAAGCAAGGCCCTAACTGTATTCTATTCTATTCTATTCCATTCAGCCGAGAGAGGTGAGGAAGCTACAGAAGAAAAGTTGGAAGCTAGCAGAGATTGGTTCATGAGGTTTAAGGAAAGGAGCCATCTCTGTAACATAAAAGTGCAAGGTGAAGGAGGAAGTATTAATGTAGAAGCTACAACAAATTACCCAGAAGATCTAGCTAATATCATTGATGGAGGTGCCTATACTAAACAACAGATTTTCAATGTAGATGAAACAGCTTTATATGGGAAGAAGATGCTATCTAGGACTTTCATAGCTAGAGAGGAGAAGTCAATGCCTGGCTTCAAAGCTTCCAAGGACAGACTGACTCTCTTGTTAGGGGCTAATGCAGCTGGTGACTTTAAGTTGAAGTCAGTGCTCATTTGTCATTCCTCCCCATGGAGGGAGGTCAAAACATCAACATTAACAGGAGTTTGGAAAAAAATGATTCCAACCCTCATGGATGACTTTGAGGGGTTCAAGACTTCAGTGGAGGAAGTAACCACAAATGTGGTGGCAATGGCAAGAGAAGTAGAATTAGAAGTGGAGCCTGAAGATGTGACTGAATTGCTGCAATCTCGTGACAAAATTTGAAAGGATAAGGAGTTGCTTTCTATGGATGAGCAAAGAGAGTAGTTTAATTTTTAATTTTAGTCCTTTATTTCTTTATTTTTTCCCATTTATTTTTTATTTGTATATATTCATGGGGTACAAGTGCAATTTTGCTAGATTGATATATTGCACTGTGGTGAAGTAAGAGCAAAAGTATTTTCTTGAGATGGAATCTACTTCTGGTGAAGATGCTATGAAAAGGGATTTAAAATATTGCATAAACTTAGCTGATAAGGCAGTAGCAGGGGTTGAGAGGATTGACTCCGATTTTGAAAGAAATTCTGTGAGTAAAACGCTGTCAAACAGCATCACATGCTACAGAGAAATCTTTTGTGAAAGGAAGAGTCAATTACCATAGAAAACTTCATTTGTCTTATTTTAAGAAATTGCCACAGCCACCCCAACCTTCAGCAACCACCACTCTGATTCCTCAGCAGCCATCAACATCAAGACAAGACCCTCTACCAGAAAATAGATTATGACTCGCTGGAGGCTCAGATGGTTGTTAACATTTTTTAGTAATAAGGTATTTTATTTTTTAAGGTATGTGCATTGCTTTTTAGACATAATGGTACTACGTTATGCTATTTTTAGACACACTGCTATGTCTAAAATTTTTAGACACTATGTCTATTTTGTAGACAATGCTATTGCATATTGCTATTATATACTTAATAGACTATAGAATAGTGTAAACATAACTTTTATATGTACTGGGAAACCAAAAAACTTGTGACTGACTTTATCGTAATATTCACTTTATTGCATTGGTCTGAACCAAACCTATCTCTAAGGTATGCCTGTATTTAGCATGTGGGTATGTTTTTTATGTCTAATGCATTCTATTCTTCGAAATCAGCATCCATCTCTGATGAACTTACATTTAGACTCAGTGCCCTAAGCATGATGGATACTGAACTATTTTGGGTTGAAGGACATGGTACCCTGAATTTTCAGAGTACAGTATTACAAAATAGAGGAAAGTGAGAGAGCTGTTTGGATAGAAACAAATAAGCCAATTGTGATATCTACACTAAGCAGGGACTATCCGCACATGAGGAATTCTCTAAAGATGGAAGTAAGTGCTTCCATGGGTAAATTCCAAAATCTTGAAGCTTCATTCTGTAAATAAGAAGAAGCTGAGTAAAAATACAAACCAGGTGAGATGGAGCCAAGCTAGGTTGTGGAGAGCATCTATGGAGCACAGAGCTTGGTGTCTGCCATGCTGCCATGCAATTTGCGACACACTGGTTCTCTATTACCCTTGTAGTGGGTTCCTGTTCTCTCTCCTATACTCCGGGCAAGGATACCTGAAACAGGCCTCGCGTCATTTTTGTTCAGCCACTGTTGATTTACTTTCTGGTGTAGACCTGGAAAGGTGATGGCCAGATTAGATTCCCTACATGAAATCTTTGTTATTCTTGATGAAAATAATCCAAACTGAGGGTTTCCTGCTCAAACTCTCCACCTGACTCTTGAGTGGCCACTGTACCAAGCGGAATTTGAAGTTGGCTTCTGCAGCTGCACTTTTGGATTTGTTCCAGTCTCCAAATTGGTCCAGAAGGAGGTTTCTATAGCTTGGTACTTATCCTCAGCTCTTAGAATATTTTCTTAATTGTTTGTCTACACATCCTCCCAGTACTTTTTTTTTTTTTTTTAAGACAGAGTCTCACTCTGTTGCCCGGGCTAGAGTGCCGTGGCATCAGCCTCGCTCACAGCAACCTCAAACTCCTGGGCTCAGGCGATCCTCCTGCCTCAGCCTCCTGTGTAGCTGGGACTACAGGCATGTGCCACCATGCCCGGCTAATTTTTTCTATATGTCTTTAGTTGGCCAATTAATTTCTTTCTATTTTTAGTAGAGATGGGGCCTCGCTCTTTGCTCAGGCTGGTTTCAAACTCCTGACCTTGAGCGATCCTCCTGCCTCGGCCTCCCAGAATGCTAGGATTACAGGCGTGAGCCACGGAGCCCGGCCTCCCAGTACTTATGAGCTTTGTTTACATTGGGCTCAGTTGCTTGCATTTATACATTATAATGGACCCTAACTATTAAATATGGTGACTATGCCATGGGTCCGTCCATCTGTGTTGTAGTGTGGCTCTCTGCATACTTATTTCATAACTATACAAAGGCTTTGTCTTCTAACCCATATCACTCACACTCCGTAATCTCCGTACTCAAAAGTGTGATCCACAGACTAGCAGCATTGTCCTCACCTAGGAGCTTATTAGAATTGCAGGATCTCAGGCCCTGCCCCAGACCTAGTGCATCACAATCTGCAATATAACAAGATCCTCAAGGTGATTTATGTGCATATTACAATTTGAGACACACTTGGCCAAAGAAGTGGTTTTTGAAGCTGGTTGTACATTAGTCACATGGAGAACTTTTAAAAAGTACCAAAGTTGGGTCTCACTCCTAGAGATTCTAATTTAATTGGTTTGAGGCAGGGCCCTAATATGGGTGTTATTTTTAAGTTCCACATTTGTTAAGTTTCATATTTATTTCATTTCACAGCTGAGACACACTTCTCTAGAATAAGCAATATTAGGTGAAAATTGTATCCTTTTAGCTGTCCATGTGGGTATTCTATGTTAGATGCGAAGATCCTTGAGGGCCCATTCCACATCTTCTACTTTTTGTGCATGCTCCAAAATGTCCTTGGTACAATGTTTTGTGCATAGTTGTTGTTCAATGACATGTTCATGTTTGATGGGGTACTAAAGCAGGAGAGAGGTGACTAGCATTCGTGTCCTGGCTCGGTAAGCCATGACCTCTTTAATATTGGGAAGGCCACTGAACTTCTCGGGAACTCAATGTTTTGGTCAGTCAAATGTGAACAACTTCCTATTCTAGTAGTTATTCAGTCATTCATTCAGGCAACAGATATGTATGAGCATCTGTTCTGTTCCAGGTACTGTTCCAGGCACTGAGGAGACAGTGGTAAATAACCAAGAGACAGAAAAAGCCCTTGTCCTCATAGAATTTATAATGGGAGATATGAATAACAAACAAGCAAATAAACAAAAACACAAAGCAGAATAGAGGCATAGGTAGTAATAGTCCTAAGAAGAAAAATAAAGCAAAGTGTTGGAGAGTGGTAGATTGTTAGGTGGGAGTGGGGAGTGTTATTCAGCTGGGTGATCAGAGGAGACCTCTCTGAGTAGGGGACAATTGAGCAGAGACTGGAATGATTATGAGGCAAGCCAGGCAAAGATCTGGGCATTGGGAGGGTCTTTCTAAGCAGAGAGCCTGCAAGAATAAAGGCACTGAGGCAGAAACAAGCTGGATATGGTCAAGGGCTAGACAGAGGGCAAGGATGGGTGTAAGAGCATTCTTTGTAGATGTCTCTAGTCTATGACTTAAAGGATCTGGTAGATTTATTTACGTCTTGAAACTATCAAAGCTTTAGAGCATTTATGGGAAACATAAATTACTTGCAGGCAAAAATATCCAATATTTGGGGCGGCAGAAAAGCAACAGAAACCCAGAGTATTGTCATCATTGGCTCAACTTCTCCACTTCTCAATATAGTAATATTGTACTTTGGGATCTGCAGGATTGTGATCCCAAATACATATGGAGATATTTACTGCTCCAGGGGGCGTCTTGAGTTTAGCAGATTTACTCTTGCTCTGTGTGTGATAAAAAGGTCCATCTAGGCACTCTCCTGCTTCTGTCTCTTAGCCTTTGATTTATCTCTGTCTCAAGAAAGTTCTATGAACTGCTCAGAAAACCAGAATCGAAAGAAAGAACGAGCCCTCCGGGCCTGGTGTCCTGGGTGTTGGGGCATGGTTCTGATACTAAGCTGTGTCTCTGGGTCCAGCCAAGAAGCTGAACAGTATTAATTTTGTTGCTGTCTTGCTTCTTGAGCCACTTTTTTTCAGATATCATGGTTTTATTTCACAGTTCAGCTGCCAAAGTCCACCTAGGGTTCATAGATTTGTGTCCCAATTATAGAAGTCTTAATTGCAAAATCTTGAAGTTAGAGTATCAGCCCCCAAAGGAACAATGCTTGATGATGATCATTGGTGATGTTGAGGAGGAGGAGGAGGAAGAGGAGGAGAAGGAGGAGAAGTAATGTATCCATTATGAGTCTCCTCTTTTTCATATGTCAGTTGGCTCCAGTAGTACAGAATATATATTCATAATATAACAACATTGACTAACACAAAATAAACTTAATTCCATTTCCTCTTTCTTCTAAGTGCTTTATATGTGTTATCAAATTTGATCAGTCTTATGCATTAGTTACTGTCATCTTCATTACCAGGAAATCGAGTCACACAGAGATTGGAAAACTTGTCCAAAGTCATATAAGAAGCAACTGAACTATGCCTCAAACCCCAGTATTTCTAGTTCCAAAGCCTGAGCTTTGTTTCTTACCTTCCTGACATAGACCTACTTATCTTACAAAATTCAGTTCAAGAATCTACTCTCTATGAAGCATTCTCTTATCTTCCCTTCGTCAGGTATAAACACTATAATAAAGACTACATTATTACCACTTTCAGTTCTTATTCTGTGTCAAGCCCTGTGCTTAGTGCTGTACTTATGTAACCCTTATAAAGTTAGGCTGCCTCCTGGCCAGGCAATAAAATGGTTTTATTCAAAGTCCTACACTGTAAAATTAAATTGTTTTATTCCTTATTGAAGTCTCTCTAAAAACTCCAGAAAGATAACTGCATTCATAACACAGAACAACACTTCTTAGAATCCTTCTCTCCTCTGTCCTCATTCTTCCATGCACCCTCCCATATCTTTGCAGCATGAAAATTGATTTTTGGTGAATTGGCCTGTTTCTAGTTAACTGTTAGAGGTGCTATGAAGGTCTTCTAAAGCAGGAGTCAGCAAATTTTCTGTAAAGGGCCACACAGTAAAGGTGTGGCTACAAAGCAATGTGTGAGAGCTGCATCCAATCCTACTTCTAAAAATCTCTCCTGAAAACTCACTCTAGGCTCGATTTTCTCCTCTGTCTCTCCTTCTTTACTTCCCTCCCTACTTCTTTCCAAATCCAGTTTTTTCTCTCTAGAGTAGCTTTGTACCCTTTCCAGTGTAAATCAATCTACCATGTTTAAAGCTCCTTTCACATTGGCAGTTCTACATAGCCAATAGGATGAAAGCTGAACCACTGACCTCATCAGAGTCAGTCCTAGCAACAAAGGAACCTTCCTCTTTGAAGAAAAGAAGACAATGGACATCTATATGTTTATATTTTGCCCTTGTCATATACATTTTCTTGATTTATCATCATCACAATGAGATGGGTTTAAAATTTTGCCATTTTAAGATGAAAAATTCAGGATCAGAAAGGGTCAATCCTTTTATCTAATGGGCTAGGGTAAATGAATACAGATCCAGGATTTGAATGCAGTCTGAGGGGATAAAAGTCCTTGAATTTAGCCAGACCAGTCATCGAGTGCGTTGCCTAATCCCTTTAACCTCTCTTAAAGTGCTCCAGGGTCCTCTACAGCAGGGGTCAGCAAGCTATGGCACATGGGCCAAATCTGGCCCACTGTCTGTTTTTGCAAGTAAAGTTTTATTGGATTATAGTCACACTCATTGATTTACATATGTCTATGGCTGCTTTTGCACTACAAAGACACAGTTGAGGAGTTATGACAGAGACTATATGGCCTGCAAAACCTTTGCTGTGTGGCTCTTTACAGAAAATTTTCTGACTCCTGCTTTAGAAGACCTTCATAGCACCTCTAACAGTTAACCAAAAATAGGCCAATTCACCAAAAATCAATTTTCAGATAATTTACAGTATTTGCTATATCATATTTATCAATCTATCAAAAATATATTTTCTTTAGCTATTTATATGATTTAAAGTAATTCATGTTGGATGAGATAGTTTAACAGCATTTGAATCTTTCTACAAAAGTTTTATTCATTGGTTTTAATATTGTGTTCCTAGTTAATATGTAAGTGATGTTCAGTTTTCTATTGCCTTTGCTTCCTGCTAGTTAGGGGGAGGGTTCTGGGATAGAGAAAGGGACACCTGACCCTGCGGGAAGGCAGAGAAGAGAGTCAGCTTAGAGCACAGCCTGGACTGCCATCAAGAGGAATGAGCCTAGGAGAACGAAGGAGAGAGACCAAGGGCAGGGAGATAGGAGACCCTGAGGCTTGGGGAAAGTATGGCAGCCTAGAACTATAAATTTCTAGCTCATCAGAGCCTTAACTAGTCCTACCATTGAATCCAATACTAATTGCTGTCAACCTACAAATAATTTTAAATAATTAGGTAATTTGATAAATTTTTAAAATACGGTAAACTGATCACTCAATGAATTTATTTGTTGCCAATTGGATTCTAGCAAATCTTTTTAGTCAATAAATTCATCAAGAAATGTTTATGGAGCATCTACTATGTGCTAGGTACTATTGCGATTGATCAGTACTAAAAATAAAGACCCTTGTACCCTTTTTTATTTCTAAA
Organism: Lepilemur ruficaudatus; assembly: GCA_963574885.1. Taxonomy (NCBI): domain Eukaryota; kingdom Metazoa; phylum Chordata; class Mammalia; order Primates; family Lepilemuridae; genus Lepilemur; species Lepilemur ruficaudatus. The sequence continues at coordinate 25,206 of CAUYRT010043035.1, read as the reverse complement.
TATTAAGGGGGTACAAATGTTTTTCTTACATGGATACCTTGTATAAGGCTTAAGTTGGGGATATTAGTGTGCCCTTCACAAAAATAGTGTTCCTTGCACCTAAAAGTAAGTTTTTAGCCCTCTCACCCTCCCCCCTTCTTGGTTTCCAAAGTCCACTTACATCTCTTTGTGTCCATGTGTGCCCATCATGTACTTCCCAATTATTAAAGAGTACGTGTGGTGTTTGTTTTTCCATTCCTGAGATACTTCACTTAGGATAATTGTCTCCTGTTTGGTGATTATCCTGAGTCCTCTTTAGAGCTGCTCCGCTCAGATCTGCAGGCAGCATCATTTTTCAGCCTGCATCAGCCTGAGCCCAGCCCCACCCATGCCTGTGAGTGGTGGTAATTGTCTGTCTGAACTGGCTTGGGAGCTGCTCCTCTCAGATATGGGTGGCAGTGTTTGTTGTCCCATGTGGCTTGAGGGTAGCCACACCCATGCCTATGGGCGGTGGCGATTGCCAGCCCACTCAGTTTGAAAGCTGCCCTGTTTGGATCCTTTGGATATAGCATTTGTTGACTGGGCACCAATTTAAGCCCAGCCCCACCCAAGTCAACAGGCTGCAGTGACTGTTGGACTGCTCAGGTCCCCCAGCTATAATGGGAGCAAGTGGCATTTGCCCACAGAACTCACAATAGTGTCCAGCCTCCCGACTCCCATCCCCACCTTCTGACTGGCAAGGGTGATGGGGAGGCAGCAGCAACAGATCTGACCTCTGGGTAGAAGCAGCACTCTGATTCTAGGGTTTTAAAATGGAGCCAGCCTCAGCGCCCATGGTTCACAAGCCCTCTCTCCAGGCCTGTGCCTCTGCACAGTCTCCAGATAGCTCCCTATGTAAGTCCGGAGGCCTTCTGCAGTAAGAGGGGTTCCTCCTGCAGGTCAGATAGTAATGATGGTGGGGGAATGTGGAGCCCCATGATTCTTCCCTCTATGCCTTCCCCACATGTACTCTCATCTTCCCTGTGTACCTCCTAACCACAAAGCAGATTGCCTCTCTTCCTTCTCCTTCACTTTGGGTGCCTCCTGTCATGTCTTTTTTGATTCACGATGATCTGTCTTAGATGATTGACCTAAAGGTGGATATCCACTCACCACCTTCAGTCCTCTCTGTGAGAGTGACATGTACAGGCTGCTTCTAGTCAGCCATCTTCCCCTGTACTCTTATAGATCAGATTCCAGCAGGGGGAGACAGATAATAAGCAATGTATATAATAAATAAGCAAATGATATGGTACCTTAGAAGAAGACAAGTGCTGGGGGTGGGGTGGGAAATAGTCAATAGGGTAAGTGAGATTAAAAATACAAATGGAGGAATACAATTTTCAAAAGTGTGGCCAGGATAGGCCTCACTGAGAAGATACTATTTGAGCAAAAACTTGATGAAGTGAGGAGAAAGGCATATACATATCTGGAAAAGAACATTCTAGGCAGAGGGAACAGTCAGTGCAAGACTTTAAGGTGAAAGCAACAAAGATGTCAATGTGCCTGAAGTAGAGAGTGAAGAGGAAATTAGTAAATGAGGTCAAAGTAGTTATGTTGGATGGACCACATAGGTACCTGTTAACCATTGGATTCCAGCTTGTATACTAAGGGAAATGTGGGCCATGGAAGGTTTTAAACTGAGAAGCTACATGATATGTCTCATGTTTTTAAAAAGGTTACTATAGCTGCTTTGTTGACGATAGACTGTGGGAGAGGAAGAAAGAGAGCAGGGATACCAGTTAGGAGGCTACTGAGGTTATCTACATGAGAGATGATGGAGACTGGGACCAGCGACTGGCAGTGGAAAGATGAGAAAGGGTCAGATTTTGCTGCATGTATGTTGAAGTGGAGCCAACAGGACTTCCTGGTAGATTGCATATAGGATTTAAGTGAAAGTAAGTCATTATCCTTTTGTGTAGCAACTGGAATGATAGAGTCACCAGCCAACATGATCACGGGAAAGATTAAAAGTAAAACAGGTTAATACAGATGTCTATGAGACAACAAAGTAGAGTCATTGAGTAGGCATTGGATATATGAGTGTGGAGTTAAAAGAAGGGTTTGGCTAAAGATATAAATTTCACTGACTGAAATACAGCTACTGGCATTTCTTTGTTCCTTCTACTAGACTTTGATGGCAAGACACTGTCTTGTTTATCTTTTCATGTCTAGCCCTTAACGTGGTGCCAGGAATACAATGGATAATACTGTATTTTACTGATGTTCAGAGATGCTACATGAATGAATGAATAAATGAATGAACAGAAACATATTTTCATGAGGCCAATTTATGTGCTTTAAGAAAGGAATATTTTCCTCCTGTGGAAGGGGAAAAAATCAAATTTTTCCATTTACCTTTACTGGTATTTAGGAAGCTTACATGTTCAAGCAGCTATCATGGTAAAGGATCAAATATGACCTTTGAACTTGGCAGTGTGCTGTCTTTTCCATCATTTTAGTTGTATGAAGAGATAATAAATACATTGACAGTCCTAGTTATTCTTTTTATTCTTGCTTTAAGAGAATGACTGATACTGATCAAAGAAGAGTTGTCAATTTCTAGGCAAGCTGGATGATCAAGGAAACTGAATTCTAAAGAAAAAAGACAGAAATATTCATCCATCTGAGAAAAAAATCAATAGTTGACAAACTAAGCCTAGAAAAAAATAATAAATTCTAGGAAGTAGATAACTTTATTAAAATTTAATTTAAAAGTAGAAAAGATTAGTCAATATCATCCACACAGTCTAAGAATTAAGTATATTTTCACAGCTTACTAATAATTTTTGAGGTTAATATCTTAAACCTATGATTTATTAAAACTAGCAACTCTGTCCAAATAAAGGTAATACTAATATAAATATTTTATCACTTTTAATTTCCAGATCTTATTTAATAAAGCGAATGAAATAGTTACATGAAAAGAACTGAAGTGCTAGGATAACTGAGATTTATCATTTTCCTGAATATTACCCAGTTTGTTACTATAATTCCTTCTGTTGACTTGTGATAAATAAGGATGAGTTATACATTCTAAGGTCTCTGTTTCTTTAGAAGTCATAAAGCATAGCAAAACACACACACTCATGCACACACATACACTCATATACACACAAACACCTACTAATGAAAATTCATGATCAACAGGCAATTTTATTTTAAAGAGTAGATATAACTTGATTTCAGAGTTCCAGAAAGCTTGGCTCATATTTTTTCACATGAACTACAGGTTATATATTATTGTACAGAAATATGTACAATACAATTTACTTAAGCTAACTTATTTTTAAAATGGTATGTCAGATGTGAATGATGATAGGAAACAAAAAAAATTATCCTGGTAAGAATTCCAGGCCCCAAACAAAATTTGTAGGAATGTTTGGGCTTTAGAGGTTTAGGTACACACAGTTTTAAAAATTTTATTTATATCAGCACTCGAATGTTTATAGCAGCACAATCCACAATTGCAAAGATGTGGAAACAATCCAAGTGCCCATCAGTACATGAGTGGATTAATAAAATGTGGTATATGTATATCATGGAGTACTACTCAGCCATAAAAAATGGTGAACTACCTCTTGTATTATCCTGGATGGAGCTGGAGCCTATTTTTCTAAGTGAAGTATCACAAGAATGGAAAGACAAACACCACATGTACTCACCATTAAATTGGTAGTTATCGATCAAAGCTTATGTGCATATATGGAAGTAACATTCACTGGGTGTTAGGCAGGTGGGATGGGGAAGGAGGAGATGGGTAAACTCACACCTAATGGGTGTGGTGCCCTGTCTGGGGGATGGGCATGCTTGTATCCCTGACTCAGGCGGTGCAAAGGCAATTTAGGTAACCAAAGCATTTGTACCCCTGTAATATTCTGAAATTAAAAAAAAAAGGACAAGACAAAATCGATCATAACTCTCATTATCTTTTATTGTCAAATAGCATCAAAGATGACACTATGAGACTAGAAAATGACCTGTATGAGAGCAGGGACTTTTGGATTTTGTCTTTTGTATTAACTAATATATCCAAAGAACCAAGAAAAATACCTGGAATGTGGCAGATATTCAATAAATATTTGTCAAATGAATGAATGGCTCAATCTAAAGCAAAAACTCATTATCAATTCAATAAAAATTGAAGAATAAGAGAATCTACTTAAGATTTTTAAAAATTTCTTCTGGGATCAGTTTCATTAAATTATATTTTTCTACAAAACTGTCCATTTCATCCAGGTTTTCAAACGTATATGTATAAGTTAAACAAAGTAGTCTTTTATGAGTCGTTCGATGTTTTCTTCTGTGTACTTTCTCATCATCATTTCTTATTTTATAAAGTTGTATTTTCTCTTTCTTTCTTGATTAGTCTAGCTAGCAGTTTATTTTATTTATCAAGCTAGTGTTTCATTGTATTTGCCAACTGATATCTTTTTTCTAACTCATTAGTTTCTGCTTTTATCTTTGCAAACTCCTCATTCAACTTTCCTATAGTCCATTTTGTTGTTTATTGATAAAAATATTAAATATAAATCTCATTCTGAGTACTGTTCCAGATGTCTTATAAATTGTGATATAAATTGTTTTATTAATTATTTTAGACACTGCAATTTCACTTTATATTTCCTCTTTAATTAAAGGACTGAGAGAAATTCATGCTTTTCCCAGAAAGCAAGAACTTTTTATTTCCTTGGGTTTTTTATTCTTGTTTAGTTTTAGGTTTGTTATATGATCATGAGAAAACGTTTGTTTTATTTTTAGTCTTTGAAATTTATTGAGATTGTCTTTGCAGTCTACTACATGGTTGATTTTTGTGACTATTCTATGGGTATTTGCAAAGAAGGCACATTCTTTATTTACAGAGTTAAAAAAAAAATACCAGTCAGATCTTCCTCAATTACATTATTTAGATATTCTATTTGCTCTCACTTCGAGTCTCAGCTTACTGGACATTTCCTTAGACATCTTCTCAAACCTTGCACATTTCAAGGCCAGATGGGCTTCTTTGCTCTGCTTCTCTAGCACCTGTACTTCCTGCTACTTTAACAATTCTTACATTGTATTATAATTGCATATTCAAAGTCCTTGATAACAGAGGCCATGTCTTACATACTACTGGATCCTCATGACCTGACAGCTCTTGGAACATAGAAAAACCTTGGAATCATTTGTTGAATTCCTTTCCTTCTAGGAAAAAAGGCTGGGGTCGGGGGAAAGGAGAGAGAGAGAGAAAAAAAAAGAGAGAGAGAGACTAGGAAGAAAATATTAAGGATAGATTGCAGATGTCTGACAAGTGGGCAATCTCCCAAACAAGTCCTATGATTCCCAGTCAGACACTGGCAGTCTACCATGCTGGTACTCAGATGTGGGTCAGTAGCATACCATCAGCCCAAATGCAACAGGAAAAATGGCGAAGTAGTCAGTGTTCATCACCAGCATTTCCTATTTCCCTAATTCTGTACCCTGCTTCTAAAGATAGCACTAATCTTGTATTACTACTCTGGTTTCAATGTTGAGAACCTTTAGTCCTTTTTTTCCCTTTTGCAATGAAAATTCCAGTCAATTAGGCCAGTCTCAGTTGAGTATTGGTTTTATTAAAGTAATTTGCAATGAGTTGTCACTGACTCTATCAACTTAATTTTTCAGGACGTATGTTCATCCCCAAATGGGAGTTTTCTAATCTAAATAAATCTTCTGAATAGCCTCTCCACCTTCATGCCTAATGATGCTTTGGAAGTGCATGGAATCAGCATAGTTTATAGCAAGCAGCCATATTTAATCTTGCCACTTCCCTTTCCTTTCCTCACCTGAAAAATGAGGGAATTCCATTAGCTGATCTAAGTTGCCTCAGTTCTGAAGTTCTGTGATTACTATTCTAACATCTAGCCTTTGCAAATTATTCTAAATAACTCCAATCACCATTGGAGAATTAGTGAGGACAAACAAGGTGAATATTGACCTCATAATAAATCCTCAAATGGCAGGGGATTGGAAGGGGGGAACATATAGTCAGTCTTTGACCATCTACAGCACTGAGGCATGGTACAAATCATTTTAACAGTGAATAACACAAAAATATGTTATCAATGATCAATTACAAACAAAAGAATGAGGAAGGGCTTAAGAGATCATCTGGTCCAAACTCTTTCCATAGGCATGAATCCTCTGGAAAGAGGTATTATAGGAAACATTCTGGTTAATCAAATATTTCAATTAATTGTTAGATCCAAGACACTAGGAAAACTAATGCTGAAAGAATTAGAGTACAATAAAATATTCCAAGTGGTAAAACTAGAATGAATATGTGATATCACAATGGCTAGACCAAGAATCTAGTTCCAGTCCTGGCTTTGCTCTAGTTCTTTGACATTGGGATAATTTCTGAAGCTCTCTGACCTCAGTATCTGTATAATAGTAGTATACAGAGATAGAATGAGTTATATGTTAAAATTTTTGATAGATCAATGTACCCTACATAACATACATAATACTAATTGTTCATGGTGACAATGTGCTTCATAATGTTGGAGAAAATTGGACAAAATTATACAAACTTAGTATTTGCATAATGTTACTCATTAAGGAAATGCCTTAAATATTACCACTGTGAGTCACAATATTGGATAAAGCACAACAAATGTTTATGGCCAAGATCAGACTGAATTATCAATTATAAAAGCATAAATGAATTTCTAAATGGCATTTGAGAGAATATATAGTTGATACCCAGTTTATCCAAAATTCCACAGGAATAATTTGGCTTAGTTTTTTTTGAAAATTTATAGTTTGGGATTTAAAGGTAAAACTGAGCCGTTACAGGCCAAAGGGTAATTTTAAAACAAGAATCATAGGAGGAAAATTAGCCCTTCTCTGATGGCATTGATTTCAAGATACAGCAGTTTGCCCAAATTTCTTAAGTGTTTCTATACAAGAAAAAAATCACATGGAGACTGACTCCCACATTTAATTTTAATGAAGATCTTAAATTGGAAGAAACAATTAATCTAACTAATTTGCAGTACTTGAGGCATCAACTCTAATGGTAGAAGTATAAAAGGTTGATTCCACCATGATGATGAGAGTTAACATATTTGAGCACTACCTACTTGTTATTTCATGTATCTCAATATTAACAGCAAACCTGTAAGGTGAGCTCCATTATTATCCCCATTATTCAGCTGAGAAATCTGAAGCACATAGTCATAAGGTATCTTGTCCAAACTGTACAGCTAGGAAGAGGCGAGGCAGGATTTAGACCCTCAAAGTCCAACACTGGTACTTATTGGTTTTACCACCACTACAGCCCAGCACTGATAGAGTGCATGGCTATCATTCATTTTCTTATCTTTCTTTACCTCTATAAAATAGATTACTGAAGGGCAGGAACAAATTATTAATCATTTTTGTATAGCTCTCAGAATCTCACATACTGGGAACAGTCTATAAAGATTTGTTGACTGACTGCTGAAAATATGCAATTCATTTTGGAACCCAATATCTGTATATAAAACAGCAAAAAGAAATTGAGGGCTGGGTGCAGTGGCTCACACCTATAATCCTAGCACTTTGGGAGGCCGAGGCAGGAGGATCATTTGAGGTCAGGAGTTCGAGACCAGCCTGAGCAAGAGTGAGACCCCATCTCTACTAAAAATAGAAAGAAATTAGCTGGACAACTAAAAATATATAGAAAAAAAATTAGCCGGGCATGGTGGCGCATGCCTGTGGTCCCAGCTACTCAGGAGGCTGAGGCAGAAGGATTGCTTGAGCCCAGGAGTTTGAGGTTGCTGTGAGCTAGGCTGATGCCATGGCACTTTAGCCCGGGCAACAGAGTGAGACGCTGTCTCAAAAAAAAAAAAAAAAGAAATTGAGATGAGGATTTATTTATTTAAGTGATTCCATAATAACCCTTATAATGGTATGTTTTGAAGTACGAATTACCCAGTTTTACTTTTTATGTGGATAAAAATGTAGAGAAAATTTATTGATTCAGACTATATTATGTAGTGGTTAGCTTAAATTATATATGATTAGAGCAGGAGTTCACAAAAATTATTTCTATAAAGGGCTAGATAGTAAATATTTTAGGCTTTCTGGGCTTTAGGTTCTCTGTTGCAACTATTCAATTTACCGTTGTAAATAGAGACTAGAGAGCCATAAAAAATATATAAATGAACAGGTATCACTATGTTCTGATTAAACTGTATTTATAATAAGGGGCAGGACAGATTTAACCAATGGGTAGTAGTTTGCCAACCTGTGGATGTGAGCATAGGCAAATTGATCTTAAGTAGCTATCTTATAGATGTTCAAGCAGGGAGCCTATTTGAACGAATGGATTAAAAATGAATATTGAATGATTCTTTTTCTGTTATACTGATTAATTATCCTCCCAGATACTTTGGTTACTATATTTTAACTAAACTTTCCTCTTTAAAAAGTACAAAAATAGAAGATAGGGGGCTAAGATGGCAAACTAGAAGCAGCCTGAACATGCCACTCTCACAGAGAGGATTGAAGGTGGTGAGTGGATATCCACCTTCAGATTGATCACCTAAGAGAGAACATGGTGAATCAAAAGAGAGGTGACAGGAGGTACCCAAACTGAAAGAGAAGGAAGTGAGGAGACCTGCTTTGCAGTTTTGGAGGTAAACAGAAAAGACAAGAAAACATGTAGGGAAGGCCACAGAGCAGAGAATCCTAGAGTTCCACACTCTCCTCATGATCATTGCTATCTGACTTGGGGGAGGGACCCTGAATGGCAGAAGGCCACAGGATGGACATATAGAGCTACCTGGAGACTGTGCAGAGGCACTACTAAAGAAAGAAGGCACAGCAGTGACCCACTGGCTCATGAAATGTGGGCGCTGCAGCTGGCACGATTTTAAAACCCTAGTCCCAGAGTGCTGCCTCTACTCAGGGGTTAGATCTGTTGCTGCTGCTTCCCTATTGCCCCTGCCAGTCTGGGCTTGGGGAGGGAACAAGAAGGCCAGGCATTCTTGTGAGTCTCATGGGCAGGACCCCTGTGCCTCCACAGCTGCTGGAAGATCTGGGTGGACCAACAATTGCTGTTGCCTATTGATGTAGGTTGGGCTGCACTCAATATCGCTCCCAGCCAACAAACAGCCACCCAAGGATGTAAACTAGGCAGCTCTCAAGCCAGATTGGGCTGACAGTTACTGCTGCTGACAGCGCTAGGTGGGGCATTCACTCACTCTGCAGCATGGGGACTGCCAGTGAGACCACAGAGGAATGGTGAGACAGGAGACACAGAACAGTAGTGTTAAATGCTCACAGTACATCCACCCATCTCGGCTGGGTCAGTCCTCAAGAGTAGAACACAAGTGTGCCATTCAGGGACCTCTTCTTTGCACTAAGTAGGAATATTCTCAGCTGAGGAGAACAGGTGCACCACAAGCTTATATTTTTTTGAGCTGAGAGAAAAGATTTCAGATGAAAAAGAACCAGAATAAAGTCTCTGGAAACATGAAAAAATAAGCCGTTTTGACACCCCAAAGGATCCCAATAGGTCTCCAGCAATGAACCCCAACTGACAGGAAATTGTCAAAATGTCAGAGATAGAACTTAGAATATGGATGGCAAATAAGATGAATGGGATTGAAGAGAAATTTGAAAATCAACACAAAGGAGCTAAAAAAATGTTTCAGGACATGAATGAGAAAAAATGAAAACAATTACTAAAGCGATAAACAGCATAAGAAAAGACATAACAGAACTTAATGAAATGAAAGAGGCATTCAGGGACTTTCAAAATACAGCAGAAAGCCTCAAAACAGGCTAGAGCAAGCAGAAGAAAGAATTTCAGAGCTTGAGGACAAGGTTTTGAAACCAACTTAGTCAGTCAAAGATGTAGAAAAAAGAATAAAGAAGAATGAACAGAGAGATGCCGTAGACCCACAACCTGGAGCAGCTCAGAGGTGGTGAATAATAGCTCTTCAAGTCTGCAATAAAAAATGGCCTCCAATAAAACTACATTGCAAAAAATGGGAAAGGAACAGAATGGGAAGAGTAAAAAGGTAGAAGAGGCAGAGCCTGAAGAATTTGCGGTGGAAAAAGTACTGGATCAACGTGTAGTAAATGGGAAAGTGGAATATTTCCTGAACTGGAAGGGATTTACAGATGCTGACAATATTTGAGAACCTGAAGAAAATTTGGATTGTCCAGAGTTAACTGAAGCATTTCTTAATTCTCAAAAAGCTGGTAAAGAAAAGGATGGTCCAAAAAGAAAATCTTTATCTGACAGTGAATCTGATGATAGCAAATCAAAGAAGAAAAGAGATGCTGCTGACAAACCAAGAGGCTTTGCCAGAGGTCTTGATCCTGAAAGAATAATTGATGCCACAGATAGCAGTGGAGAATTAATGTTTCTTATGAAATGGAAAGATTCAGATGAGGCAGATTTGGTGCTGGCAAAAAGGCAAATATGAAGTGTCCTCAAATTATAATTGCTTTTTATGAAGAGAGACTAACTTGGCATTCTTGTCCAGAAGATGAAGCTCCATAATTGTTTGCATTGATATATATATATATATATATATATACCCAAAGGAAAAGAAGTCATTTTATCAAAAAGACACTTGCACTCAAATGTTTATTGAAGCACAATTCACAATTGCTAAGATGTGGAATCAACCTAAGTGCCCATCAATTCATGAGTGGATTTAAAAAGTGTGATATATATGTACACACACACACACACACACACACACACCATGGAGTACTACTCAGCTATAGAAAGGAATGAAATAATGTCTTTTGCAGCAACTTGGATGGAACTGGAGATCATTATCCTAAGTTAGTATCTCAGGAATGGAAAAAAAACCACCATATTTACTCTCTAATAATTGGGAACTAAGTGATGGGCACACATGGACACAAAGAGATGTAAATGACATTGGAAACCAAGAAAGGGTGGACAGAAGAGGGTGAGGGGTAAAAACTTACCTATTGGGTACAATAAACACTATTCTGGGGACAGGCACACGAAACCCCTGACTTAAGCCTTATGCAAGATATCTGTGTAACAAAAATATTTGTACCCCCTTTATATTTTGAAATTAAAAAAATCAATAAAAAGTACCAAAATAAAACATCAAATCTTGTCAAATTCTGGATTCATGAAGCCTAAAGTAAGAAACTTAATCTCTCTCCCTCTCCTCTCTCTCTCTCTCTCCCCCTACCAAATACCTAAAGATACCACCATATATTAGTTAACTATTGCTGCATAACAAATTAGCCCCAGAATTTAATTTAGTGGTTTAAAAAACATTTTTATCTCACAGTTTCTGTGAGTCCAGGCACAATTCAGCTGGGACCGCTGTTTCAGAATCTCTCACAAGGCTGAAATCAAAGTATTAGCTGGGACTGCAGTCTCACATGAAGGCTCAACTAGAGAAGGATCCACGTTCAAAGCTCACTCATGTGGTGGTTGGCAGAATTCAGTTTTTCCTTGGCTGTTGGACTGAGGCCCAAATTCCTCATTCATTGACTGTTGGCTTAAAGCCACTCTCAGTTCGTTGCCATGTAGCACTTTCCACTAAGACAAGCACATGAGAAGAACCAGCAAGAAATTCCAGCAAGAAAGTGCAAGCAAGAAGAAAGTCAGTCTTTCATAATCATGAAGTAACAGGCCATCAATTTTGCCATGTTGTATTTGTTGCAAGCAAGTCACCAGCCCAGCCCACAGTCAAGGGGAGCAGATTATCCAAGGATATGAATACTAGGAGGCAGGAATCTTTGGGTCCCATTTTAGAAGGCTGCTTTCCACACACTATTAAAACTAATTCTGCATTGTTTTTGTAGTGTAACATTGTTAAAATTTTTAATTGATGTCCTATCAACAGGAATAATTGGTACTTTCATAATATCTACAGCCTTATAGACTCAAAATATAACCATAACTCAGTCTTCCTAAGGAGCTTCATATTTAGCATGTGACAGATTACTTATATGATATTTCTGCAAGTAAGGTGCTCTCATTATTTCTCTGACCCCAGGGAAATGCTGACTAATTCTTGCATAGTATTACATAGGAAACAATATCAATAGTTTCTGTTACAGTTGCACAATTCTAATTTCATAAATTTAAAATTAGCTGTGCAGAGCAAAAAGGGAAGTGATGAGTATTACATTACATGGGTAATATAGATCTCAAATTGATTTGGTACTTCCTTCTTCAGACTGGTTTTTGAACCAAGACAATATTTCATTCTTATTGGTGATATGCAAACCAGCCAAATGTAGTGCTTTTGTCAACAAGAAAAGAATTTTTTTCGGGAGGATGTGTGGTTTCTTTGCCATCCTGGTTCTAAATGGCACATGATGTGGCAGGCATCATTTTTGTGTCAGGCTTTCCTGATCTAAGTTGAGGTTTGAATTATATGTTTCAGTAAACTGCAGACCCTATAACAAATATTTGAGTGCAGATATTTATTTGAGAGGTGGTCACAGAAGGACAAGAGAGAACATGGAGTATAAACAGGGACAGAAGAAAGACCAAACGCCAGTGTATTGTTGAGTTGTTTGCCATGGAGGACAGCTAGTGTTCAATCCTGCTGAACATCCTCTAAAACCTGTGTATAATTCTCTTCAGACTTGCCCCACCAAGTAACAGGAAATCTGGGGTCTTTATCCACCAACTCTTTGTCTTCCATGGCTGAGGGCTGCCCCTCAGGACTGTTCTAGGCTTCCTCGCATGCGTATTGAAAAAGTTACTAAAGTGCCAGAGAAATCTCTTAGGCAGAAAAACAGAGATTCAGGGGCTTGAGATGAGCTGTTGACAGTTTATGTGAGAATTGCCCATTGAATCGGCAGGCAAACTCAGCGTATCTGCTACACACATGGTATTACACATGTAATTGTTTTTTCATCAGTACTATTTGTTTCTAAGCAAAGAATTCACCGTTTTAGTTCAGTCTTGTCTGGCACATAGAGGTGCTCAACGAATACACACTATTAGATGACATTGAAAGCAGTAAAAAGGCAGAGTAGAGGGCCTGAAGGCTGCTGCTGGGACTTACAGTTCTGATCACCCTGAAATTGGGACCCCATACTTCTACTGACTTGGTTTCCTCTCTCATCACTTTTTCATTTCCTTGAGTCACAGAATCTTGGAATAGAAGAACCCTTGGGAATGATCAGTCCAACCCTTTTATATCCCCAAGGAGGAACCTGAGGCCCAGAAAGGTAATATGATGTGGCCAAATTTGCAAAGTCAGCCAGTGTCAAAGCCAAGACACATCCCTGGCATTTTCTCACTGCTATCTCCATCACATCCCTGCTGCCTCCTTTTAGTTTATACAATCCTACAGGATTGATTTCCAGCAAGAAATTGAGATTAATCTAAACTCTCTGAAGCAGACATATGCAACTGATATATCTGCAACATATATAACTGATGTGCTCAATGAGCCCAACCAAAATCTTTTCGCACTCACAATTTATCTTTTAAGCATTCTGTGCACTTCCATATTGAAAAATAATAATGCTGCCTGATGACATGGACTTTTTTATTTCTTCAAAGAGCTTACACATCTATTTATATCATTTTATTCAAGAGGCTATAGGATTTCTTTTTAATTACTAACAGACTCCTGCAGGCTAGTATCTATTGCAAATAAGTATCTAATTATTAGTGGGTGATTTGTGCTTCTGGTTTTTGTGGTAAGGAGAAAGGGATAGAATGACTTGCATCAAAATGCTGCTCAGCAACAGGAAATGGACATAGTAGAAACATAGTCTTTGATAATTTATACTTGCAAAAAGTGAGATCAACAGCCCAGCCAGAGTCTTTTGCACCACATTAATTCCCTGCCTCTGATTGACCTGTAGCTCCTTTTCTTGTTTTCTCCTCTCTACATGGAATCTGGAGCATGATGTGGGCCTGAAATTTTTCTATTTCAGTTTCACTTTGGATGATATGAAACAGTGGGTAGCTGATTAGTTTCAAGAGTTTTAGGTTAGAACACACTAGGCTTGAGTGCCCAGAGTCCCATGCCAAGAAGGGAAGGTTTCTGTCAAGTTGGTTCCCATGGAGACATCCTCATGGACCGTGGCCTCCACTGAGAGCTCACATTAAAGTACAGAGCTGATGCAAAACCAGGCCACAGGCCAGAGGATGGGTGGGAAAGCTTCTCAGCTACCACTGACTCTACCATTCAATTAAAACTAATATTTCATGCCATACTCTCATCTGGGAAATATTCTTCAGCCCTCCACCAAAGGAATCTCTGTTCTCATCCCCAGGATGTAGTATCCCAGTGGTCAAAGGGTTCAGATGCACTGTAGGAAAGCTTAGCACCAGAAGAAGCTTCTTTGTATCCTGGAATTATCACAAGATTCTACATGTTTAAGGGAAATGCCTTCTCCATCACAGCAGGTTGAACTGGGTTTCTAAGACTACCTCTATTTTGTAGCCCAGGTTCACCCACTTCCTACATATCTTACCTACTGGTCATCTCAGAAGTCAGCTTGCGTTAAGAATATACCATCTGTGATTGCTATGGAATGACAGTGTCTGTACATACTCAACACAGGCCCACCCACTCACTCTGATAAGGTAATGAATTTCAGAAATGATCAGGGATGAAAGATTTGGCCAGTGCTGCCTTCCTGATATGGCTTCCTCATTCCACTCTAAGGGGCATAGCCAACTTGGAAATCATAAGACAACAAGTCCAGTCCAGGGGGTGGAGACCGCTCAGTCCTTCCATTCTCTTCCACCCATCACTATGAACCCTACCCACCATTCCAAGGCCTTTCACTCAGCCTAATCCAAAGAACAAGACTGGATTGTTTTATTAAACTTCCTTTTTCTCCTTCCTTACTCACAATTAAGAACTTTGAACCTGGGGTGGGGGTGGGGAGTAAATAATGAAATGGAAACAGCATACAAGGAGGTGAATCACTAATTGCTGACTGAGAAAGCAAATGAAGAAGATTGTGGTTATCTGCTATCTTTGAACATTTATATTTATAGTATCTCCATGGCTGCAGGTGTGCAGTGCTGCTGTTTCTTACTTGCCCATCCCACTGCATGTACTTTCTCACCACTCTTCCACATAAGATGTTGTCATCAGGTGAAACCACAGTCTGCGAGTAATTCTCCTGACTCACACCCCCAGATAGGGAGGTTTCCACAGGGGTCAGTGAGCTAGACAAGCACAGAGTTTGGAGATAAGCCAGATCAAATACGAATCACAGCTCAACCATTCTTTTGCTGTCTGATCTTGGTAAAATTAAGAAAACTCAGTTTTCTTATCCTTATAATTGAAATAACTCATAGAGTTGTGTTGTTGCAAGCTTTTCGTTGATGGTGATGTTGGTGGTGGTGGTTTTGTTCTGTTTTGTTTTTGTAACAGCATATTTCAGCCCCCGTGATATATGGGAATGCTCACTACAATGAGGTTATGTGAACTTGGATTGTGTGAATTTAAAAATAGGGCAATATAAAAATACTAATAAAGTCTTAATGCATGCACAGAACACGAAATACAACAGATTCTACTTTACATTTATTCTTCTGGGGAAAACTGCCTTGAATTATGCAAGTTTTGAATTATACAATGTCTTCAGCAGCTCATCCCTTGCAAATCAATGTGACTGAGCATCTACAATCTACCAAATGAGTGTTAAGATTTACATAAAGTCTTTTATTCAATACTTCAGTGACCCCTTGGGACTGGAATCCTTGGGCTCCTACCTCAATATGAAAAAACTAAGATTCTAAAAGGTCAATTTCCCCAAATTCATTGGTCATTCAGCTAGGATTCAAATCCAAGTTAGCCTGGCTTCAAGGGTGTTCATTTGTTCATTTTCTCCCTTTATTACCCATCTTAATGATATCCTTGGTTTCTCTCTCTCTTTCTCTATCACTCTCTCTCTCTCTCTAACACAAACACACACACACACACACACGCATACACTGACTACACAAACATCTCTTAAGTGGAGCATCATCTCCCTAAAACCCATGGTTGTTTTTCCAATATTAAGATTGTCTCTTTTCTTCATTGGGGTCGTTTTTCCATTAGTGGGCAATTTGCTCCTGACCCACACTCTTTCCTCATCCCTGTCCTCATTAGAGAAGAAATATACATCACTTTTTTTGTCACTGAAGGCACAGTCACAGGAAGTAGACTATGGCAGGAATCAGTATTCCTGTCCATCACCTGAAAATGTAATGAAATGTGGCAGACACAAGCACAGGAAAGAAAATGCCCTCTAGTCCTGCTTCCTCCCCTTCCTCTAGATGCCACCCCTCCCATCTTGAATCCCTCAGATGCCTACATGTGCAGGAGGCTGAGACTTAGGGGTGCCTTTCTGCATATGTCCCTATGGTGCCTCTAACAATGCACATCACCAGTTCTTTGTGTATTCTGGGGCTGGCAGTTCTACTCTTCTCATACCTCCCCACCCACAAAACTCACATGAATAGTGAGTTTTGGCGAGCTTCTTTGAACAGTTTTTTGACCACTATAATGTAAAGAAGCGTATTCATTTTCAGAAATATCAGCTAATTAGGCCTGTGCACCACCCAACACCCAATAAACTAATTGGTCTTCAAAGGTTGATCAGGTTCATTTGTAACTGGTTGGTTCCTGCAGATACCAGGCTTGGAGGCACTGCCACCCAATGGCTATTTCTGCAAACAGCACCTTGACAAGAGTTGTGTTCACTCAACTATTCTGCCCAGATCTCAACAAGAATATCAGACACGAAAAGAAAATGGGGTGGGGTGGTGACACTGGGATGAGCTAGGATGAGGTAGTCAGTGCTGCCACAATCTGTCTCTGCCAAAGAAATCTGATTTCCCCATCATTAAAGAGCAGGTGCAAGCTCTTTCATTGGGCAATAAAAATGGCAATTTGGCAGTGAAACTATAAACATGAGATTGTACAAAACCATGAATCTTTGGCACCAGGATTAATTTGAGTGTCTATATTGTTTTTCTCATGATACAGTGGCTGAGTATAGGTAAGAGACAAAATAAAAAAGAAAAGACAGAATTCTGGTTTCCACCTTTATTTACTACTAGCTGTATAAGATTTAGATATGCATTTAATAAACTTATTTCCCCCAAAAAAATGGGGATGGAAAGGGTGGTGATATTCTTCATAAAACTCAATAAAAGACAAGTTGATTGGAGCTGCCAAATCCTTCTATTTCAGGTAATGGAAGCACATCTCAGACTACTATGTCCAACAGGTATCCCTCATTTCAACAACTGCATTAATTAAGGTTAATTAAAAATTTTCCACTTCTAAATTAGATAAAGTGAAACTGTACCATATAGGGGAGAAAAGCTTCTATTTTGCTTTAGCAGGAATAGTTTGAGAATAATTAAACACTGACTCAAGCAGGTAGGTGTAAGAGATCATTCCACTTAAAGAAAGAAAAATATATAAATATTTTGAGATTACCCTGTGAATTCCATTTTGTCTCTTTTCTATTAGAAAACAATACTTGATCATAGTCATTTGGGATTTTTCTCCACAATAGTGAACTTCTCTCTGTACATGTTCATTAGCAATCCTTCTCGATTGGCTGCTGGAGGTATGTCACAGCTCTCTGGGTTCAGCTTAGGGGCTGGGAATGTGAATATACTTTAGTTGGCACATTGTTACATGAGAGTGCCTTGCCCATGAGGAATGGAGAAGGCATCCAAGCTTTAAGAACATTCAGGTAATCCTTGTACAATGATGACTCATTCTTGTGTCCTGGGGATAAACATCAGGTAGAAAATTGCCCAACCCATGAACAACTGGCTTCATGACACAGGAAACAATATAGCACCTAAACACAGACAAAACAAACTGTGGAGCTAACTAAATCCATGACTTAATTTTCCATTTTGAAACTGAATTTAGGATATAATTAATAAAAAAATCAACTCAAGAAAAGTTGCCAAAGTTTTTTTAAAAAAATGCCAAGACAGGCCGGGCGCGGTGGCTCACGCCTGTAATCCTAGCACTCTGGGAGGCCGAGGCGGGTGGATAGCTCAAGGTCAGGAGTTCGAGACCAGCTTGACCAAGAGCGAGACCCCGTCTCCACTATAAATAGAAAGAAATTAATTGGCCGACTAAAAATATAAGAAAAAAAATTAGCCGGGCATGGTGGCACATGCCTGTAGTCCCAGCTACTTGGGAGGCTGAGGCAGAAGGATCGCTTGAGCCCAGGAGTTTGAGGTTGCTGTGAGCGAGGCTGATGCCACGGCACTCTACAGCCTGGGCAACAGAGTGAGACTCTGTCTCAAAAAAAAAAAAAATGCCAAGACAGTATTGTAAAGAACATTGATGGGAAATAGCTCTAAGGAATGTCAACATGATACTAAAACAACCAAGCAATTAACCAAATTTCCCCGTCTAACCTGTTTAAACAACAGATAAATGCTTATCTAGCACCACGAAAACCTAAACCACTTGACTGGCTCTACTTTTCCACCAAATATATTTGTAAATTACAAAAGTTGTAAAGTCACAAAAATAATAAGCACTTTCCTTTCCCTTAGTGAAAACAAATTCAGAGTAATCTGGATAGCAACAGCTATCATCTCTAAAAGACATCCTTTTAGTTTTAGTTTTTGTTTTTTGATATCTGAACCTTCATATAAAGCAGTGACTGTGGAAGGATTGAAAGTTATATGCCATCTGGAAAATTTGACAATTAACAGAAACTTATGGGGTACTTATTATACGCACAAAGACTTGTTCTCAGTGGCACAGATACAAAAGATATTACTCGGTCTTTATCCCCGCAAGTATCCTATAATTTAGTTGGGTGGATAAAGCATGTATGCATGAAGTGAACACTAAACTAGATGACTCTATCTGTAAGTGCATTACAAATTCTGAAGATGTGCATACAAATTCTGAGACCACTGTGGGCTAGAAGAGGCAGAGAAAGTATCACCTTAGAGATGGAATTTGGAGTAATTCTAAAAGAATTATCTGGAAATAAATAGGTAAAGAAAAATGTGGAAACAATTTCTATGCTGGGAGAAGAGCGTAGACCAGGGTTTCTCGACCTTATAACACTATAAACATTGGGGGCTGGATAACTGTTTGTCATGGAGGGCTGTCCTTTGCATTGTTAGGACAATTTGGCAGCATCCCTGGCTTCTACCTATTAGAAACCAGTAGTAATTCTCCACTTCCCAGATGAGACAACCAAAAACATCTTGAGACATTGCCAAATATCTTTGGGAGCAACATCATCACTGATTAAGAGCCACTGGACTAGACATAGTTACCTGAGTTTGAGGGATTTTTTTCCTTTCTCTGTCTCAGAGTTTTTCAACCTCAAATTATGGGCATTTTGACTGGGTAAGTCTTTGTCTCGGGGGCTGTTCTGTGCATTATAGGATGTGTAGCAGCATACATTACTTCAACCTACCAGATGCCAATAACATCACTCTCTGGTTGTGACAACCAAAAATATCTCCAGACATTGCAAAATGTCCCCTGGAGTGCAAAATCACCCCTGTTAGGGACACACTGGTATAGACAGAGTCATCAGTGGTGATGGACTTGGCTTCCTCAGAAGTAAACAGAACTTTTTAAACAAAATACAAAGTTTATGTTAGGAAAGAGTACAATAAGATTGACTAACTAGGGTGGACACATGTTGTGTGGGATCTTGAATACCAGAGCCTGCAACAGGCAGCCACAGTAGTTCCTAAGAAGATGTATTTCAAAATAAAATTGGTGTTTTAAATTTAATTTCTCAGAAGCCAAAGGACTAGCTGCCATGGGGAGGAACTGAATGCAGGGGAACCAGTCAGGAAGTTGTTGTAATAAGCAGGCATAAGTGTTGATGGCCAGGGTTGTAGTGACTTCTTTGGTATGGAGAGTAAAGAGTAAACCCAAAGGAGCAGAAAGAAATGTTGAGTACGTGAAACAGATTGAGTATTAGAGATGAAGGCAAGGAAAAAAAAAACAGTGATGAAAGCAGGGTTTCTACTGAGAAGAAAGATTGGAATGAGATGAAAGGGAAGGAGGTGGCATTTAATGAGTTTGATTTTGCAAATATTAATTGTAGCCATTTAAAATTAGCATAAGAATAATGGTGAGAGGTCAGGGCTGAGGGATGGATTTGGGAGCTTTGGAAACAAAAAACCCTGAAATCTCTATGGTTTAATAATAATAAAGGGTTTTTTTTTTTTATCTCTTG
Source organism: Lepilemur ruficaudatus (assembly GCA_963574885.1). NCBI lineage: Eukaryota > Metazoa > Chordata > Mammalia > Primates > Lepilemuridae > Lepilemur > Lepilemur ruficaudatus. The sequence goes on along the minus strand of CAUYRT010043035.1, from coordinate 5,001 downwards.
CATTACACTCCACTGTGGGGTGGGTGGCCCTAGGTCTTTTAGGGATCCAAACTTCTTCCATCTTATAGCACTGCCATCTTCAACAGGTAACATACAAGGTGGCTGCAGAAAGGTTAAGTCCTAAGGGCCTCATGGGACACTTTAGAGGACGTGAAGTGGCCTATATAACTTCTGCCCACATTCCAGTAGAGACCCACCTAAACTGGAAAATCTAGTTTACTGATAGAGGAAATGGGATTCATAAGAACTTGGCCAATCTCTGCTATAGGACCACACACACACACACACACACACACACACACACACACTACCATCCCTCCTGTACACACACAGGAATATGAAGAAAGCTATAGGAGTGGATGAAGTCATTGGGGATATGAAGACAGAGTAAAAATTGAAGAGAAAAAAAGTACAAAGAATACAAATCATAAGTGGAATAAGAGGTCCCACAAAGGATTCAGAGATTCAGAGATGTTTTTAGAGAACCTAGAAGAGAACCAGCCCTGTGTAGAGTTGAAAGTGCCAAGAGGAATGGAGGTAAACTTTCCTGAGGAGGGAAAATGTCTGCTATTGCTGACTCTCGCTTTTGGAGACAAATAACATCATGATAATTAGAAAAGGACTTAACACATCTATACCCCACCTCAAAACCATCATTATCTTATCTTTACAAGCAGTTTGAAATCCCATATCTATCTGCCTGGCTTTCAATGCCTTCTTTGCTTGCCCAGCCTACCTATCCACCCCTCACCATGCATCTCCCAGGTACCCAGCATATCCCATTCACGGGGGGCTGCTCATTATCTGCAAGCCCACTGTACTCTCTCCCACCTTCATGGCTTTGCTTTTACAGTTTCTTCTACCCATCAAAGTCCTGGCTTTCCTCAGGCCTTAAATCAAATGCCACACCATCCAGGAATAAAGCCTTTACTGATTTTTCCCTGTCAACATCAACTTCCCCATATTCCACCAGCTTTTTGGTCCTTCCTCTACTTTAGCATGTGGAACCATCCACCTGGTATCAGTTACATATTCATGTGACTGTGTCCCTCAATAGACTGTGGGTTTCTTAAGTGTTGAAGCAGCACCACTGACATGTACAACCCCAGGACAAACCAGACAATGCTACAGTCTAGGCCGGGGGCTGGCAAATGTTTTCTGCAAAGGGTCATATGGTATTTTAGGCTTTGTAGGCCATTTGGCTTCTGTCACAACTACCGAGCTATGCCATTTTAGTGCAAAAGTAGCCATATACAATATGTAAATGAATGAGTATGGCTGTGTTCCAAGAAAACTTTATTTATAAAATATGTGGTAGGTGGAGTTTGATCCATGGGACATATTTGCTGCTCCCTGATCTAAGTGAATGACATTTTCTGGAGCAAAGTGTGAATGGAGTCCCCTTAAGTGTAACTTGGGAAGTCCTGGGAAGGATTGATATGTTTCTTAGTCATCCTTGTATCTTTTGCCCCCACCTCTCACCAGCACCTAGTACGGTGCCTTCCATGTAGTGGGCCCTCAATGTTTGTTTTTGTTATTCTGAATTAAATGTGCCTGACAAGATATCAACTTAGTGAATCATAACAGCATTTTGAGAGCTTAATTACCTTTGAAAACTATCTTGCAAGTCTGTAGTAAAGTAGTTCAGGAAGGGACCATGTAAGCCCAAGAATCATAAAAAGAATGTGACAAGGGAAGATGTGAGCTAAAAACGTCTAAGGATTAGCAGCCAAAGGGAGAGAATCTGACACCAGAGCTGGGTAAAAGCAACAAAAAGGCATTTCAATCCTGAGAGACCAGCACCAAGAGACATCACATCACATGTAATAGATGTCTCACAACACCCTCTAAATCCATATGAATAATGCATTTAATACCGGCACTTCAATGCTGGGAAGATGTTCGTGATTTGGAGGAAACTCAGAGACCAACCAAAACGATTAAGAGACTGAAAGGATTCACTTATGAGCAGCTATAAAAGAAGTCAAATATGTGCTTGGCCTGCTGATAGGCAGAAGGAGATGGGAAAAAGGTGTACAAGTTATTGAACACTGTAAACACATGAAGAAGGGGAATGATGGCCAGCTCTACTGGACTTAGCTCTTGGTATGGACATATCTCAGGCATTGACAAATTCCTCTCATTATTGGGGTCTTAAAACATTTACAGGCCATCTGAATAATATATAACTAGAAGTGCTGTGATTGGTATTACAGGAGAACAGGATTGCTCCAGAAGAACAAATGCAAGACAAATCATTGTTTATTAAGGAAAGAAACATTCCAGAAATGTTAAATGTGCTGAGAAAATAAAAACTCACTAATAGTCCACTCTTAGAAGTATCAAATAATATGCAATTGTGGGTAATGGTATATCGTTTAGAATTGTTGAAATCAAAGGACAAACATGCAAAAACAGCTAGATATTTCCTTCCCTCCTTCCTTCCTTCCTTCTTTCTTTCCCTCTTTCCTTCTTTTTTTCATTTAATCATTCAATCATTCAACCATTGATCCATCTATCATTCATCCATCCATCCATCATCCATTTATCCATCCATCCATTTATCCATCCCACATAACTAATGCCTACCCACTATTTGCCAGGTCCTGTGCTAGTGTAACAAAAAGTAATAATGCACAGAGCCTATCCTCAAAACAAACAAAGAAAAATCCAACAAAAATCCAAGCTTACAGTCTTCAGGGAAGCTGGTGGGCTAGGAAGGAACAGACAGGTTCAACAGGGAGTGACAAGGGAGCAAAGAAAAGTGGCCCCTAACCCAGGGAGAAAGGGGGAAGGTTAAGGAGGCTTCCCAGGGGAATTGATACCTGAGCCAAGTCCTGAAGGATTCTAAGGAATCCCTTAGAAAGAATGGGAATTAGCATCCTAGGTAGGAAGAGTAATATATTCAAAGGGCTGGAGATAATAAAGTGCTGGACCATTTTGTTGCAATACATGTGGAACTAACACAGGTAGTTCAGATTGTCTTAGACAAATAGTGTAAAGCAGGTAGTGACCTTAAAAATAATAATTGAAATATATTGGGATTGTGGATAATTTTTATTTTCCTTGTTAATTTTTGTCCTTCCAAAATTTCTACATTATATGGGCAAATAATTGCAAACATTTACATAGTGCTTATTCTGTGTTTGACACTATTCTAAGCTCTTGACATATATTGAGTGATTTTATCTACATAACAATTCTATAAAGTAGGTACTGTTGTTCCTATTTTACATATAAGGAATGGAGGCATAGAGAAGTTAAAGAACTTAATAAAGTTATAGAAGTAGTCAGTGATAGAGCAGCATTTCTTACTTGGGGCATCTTGCTCCAGAGTCTCTGCTTTTATGTCCTCTGTGCTGCTGCTAATTTTCTAAGTCAAGAGCCTATTTTCATATCGTTTACTCCTGTAACTCATCTAAAAATTGATCTAACAATCAGAGATACAGTCAAATATTTGAGGAGAAGAATGTTCATAGCAAAATTTATAGTCACAAAAATAAGACAGAAAATAACCTAAATGTTCTATAATGTGGAATAATTAATCACAGATCATTATGCAAGCATTGGAAATTATGACCTAGAAGAAAGTTAAATAACGTGGGAAATACTCACTATAAAGGTCAAAAGGAAATGCAAGATACAAACTATATGATTCTAGTAGTATGTTTGTGTGTGTTTAGAAAGAAAATCTATAGTTAAACTGAGTTTCAATTCCAATCTTGGCTCTGTCACGTATTACTTTTTTTTTTGGTAGAGACAAGGTCTTGCTATTGCTTAGGCTGGTCTCGAACTCCTGGCCTCAAGCAGTACTCCTGCCTTGGCCTCCCAAAATGCTAGGATTATAGGCATGAGCCACCATGCCTGGACTGTCACTTACAACTTTTGTGACCTTATTTTACCCCTCTGTACCCCAGTTTCCTCATCAGGAAATGGGGTTAATACAGTTGTTGTAAGGACAAAAGAATTAATACATGCAAAATGCTTAAAATACTGGCTGGCATGCACTTGGTAACAGCTATCAAAAAAATAGGAAACCCTATTTAATAATTAGAAGTGAATAGTACACATTTAGATGGCCATTTGATAAGTGTCCTTTGTAGTATGGGATCTAATATTTTGCAACTTTGTCCAGTTACTTTCCCCCTTTACACTTTAACCAAACACTGAAGGGTTATAAAAGTTTCCTTTTTAACCAGATACCTTCTCAAGGATAGAGCTCTAATATTTTACTTTGATTGAATGCTCTTAAATTGAGAGGGTGTAAAACTATTTAGACTGTGTTTCCATGTCAGTTAGAATCAGTAAGTCGAAGGAAATTATAAATTGGCTTTTGAGAGGCCTAAGGCCATACATATTTTATTTCTCATCCAAGTTTCATAATTATGTTAATTATGTTGATTTTTAAATGATAGGAAAAATAGAAGGAAGTGAGCAGTTTTAATAATAGTGTCCAATCTATTTTATCTCAAAGTTTTGTTTTTATTTCTCTTTATTTCATTAAGGGATTTTTAAAATGTTTTAAATTAACAAGTAAAAATTGTATATATTTATGGTGTACAACATGATGTTTTGATATATGTATACAAACTAACACATGTATTATCTCAAACACTTATTTTTTTTGCGGTAAGAATCCTTAAAATCTACTCTTATTAAGGGAATTCTTGAAATCACCCCTGGAGCTGGTCTCAGGAATAAAGCTACTTGAGCAGGTGGGCTATAGTGAGAGAGATGGAACAAGGGTGGGTGTGGGACTTTGAACGCTCTGCCCAGAATCTTCAAACTAAAATCCATGCATTGCTTAAGCACTTTCTTAACAAAGGGCTAGAAAATCCTTGAGCAAGGAAATGGGGTTATTTTGCTGCTCATACCATTAAGAATCTGGTTTCCTGGCAAGCTTTCATGGTGTCTCTCTCTCTCTCTCTCTCTCTCTCTCTCTCTCTCTCTCTCTCTCTCTCTCGCTCGCTCTCTGGCTGGCGCGCCCGCCGCCCCGGGGGG